>MDKI01010938.1:0-22035 GCA_005239505.1 Nicotiana paniculata | reverse complement strand
ATAAACCCTAAACGTGTAGGAGACTTCTATTCAAACTGGGAAACACTTAAAATCTTCAAAACTCGGATTGGACCAGACCAGGTACCTGGCTTTATGACCCAAACGCCTGGATAACGCCAGGCCAGGCCTGGCCTTAAGGCTCAAACGCCTGGATAAAGCCAGGCCAGGCCTGGACTTAAAGCTCAAAGTGCCCGGCTATAGCCTGGTGCACTCCTCTTCGCCTCTTGAGCGTATTTTCGACGTTTATGCATCCATTTAGCTTGGCTTCCATCTCCAATTCACCTACACATGAAATAGACTCCATTATGCACATACAAAATATTTTTTTATCATTAACGCACATAAAATGTAAGGCATATAATGTGTTAAACCATGAATTCTAGCCACACATCATCCATCAAACTGAAAAAGTGACAGTTGAGGTAGAGGTTCAAACCCCTAAGCCCAAGAAAGCCAAGACTTCCTCAAAGAAGTCTTCATCTGTTTCTATGTCTGCTGAACCCTCTATCTTGGCTAAACGAACCAGGTCTGCAATGAAATCCAAGCAAGTGAAAATTACTGAAGAGGAAGATTGAAGTGGTGAAGAGGAGGATGAGTCTGATGGTGAAAAGGACAAGATAGCCAAGTTTGGCAAACGGACAATTTTGAAAAGGAGACTTTTGAAGGACTTGGATGAAGAAGGTATGATCCTACTGCTGGAGACACTTGAGTTACAGGGGTGGAAGGACATGGTCCTTCAGCTGGATGGGAGACTGGCAAGGAATGATATTGTGGAATTCATGGCCAATGCTGAGGTAAAGGATCGCAGAGTCACCAGTCTGGTGAAAGGGGTTCAAATTTCCTTTGATGCTAAAGAGCTGGGTGAAATACTTGGCATACCCTCTAAAGGTTATTATGACTATACTAGGCAGAAATGGCCAACTTTTTGGATTTTCTTCCAACTGCCCTGGTTATCACTAGGAAATTCTGTGATAATGAAGAAGAAATTGAGCTTAAGGCAGCTTATAAGAGTGAAATGAAGCCACCCCACAAGGTGTTATTTGAATTTGTCAACAAGTGTGTGCTGCCCAGGCAGGAAAGGAGGTATATTGCCAACTACATGGACTTGGTCTTGATGGAATGTCTGGATTGTGGGAGACAGATAAACTAGCCTGGATTCATCATTCATCTTTTAGACAGGGTCATCAACGGCTCCAAAGCCCATGCCATACCCTATGGCTTCATTCTCACTACTGTTCTTGCTTATTATAAGGTGCCACTGAAGAAGTGGGAGATGGCCACAAACAAAGACCAATTTGGGATCAATACTCTTCATGCTTGTGATTATGAGATCCATGCCATTCCAAATGAACCTGGTTCATCTAGAAGGACACCTGTTAACAGCAAGGTCAGAGCCCTAGTACATGAGAGTGGGGCAAAGGATGTTGAGATAGCAAGGCTGAAGTCTCGTTTGGCTGATGTAGAATCTGAGAGAGATGCTCTCAGAACTGAGCTCACAAAAGAAAGGGATAAGAATGAGGAAATTCTTCAAGACGTGTTTCACCTTCTCCAAACCAAAAACCAAACCCCCAGTTCTTCCAAGCCTTAGCTGCCTAGAATTTTCAATGACCCAGATTCGGGATGTTTTTTTTGTGTACATGTTTTAACTATTTTTGTTTCATTTTGCAGATTGTGACAGAATCATATTCTCTATCAATGAAGTTTGCTGCTTTTGCTCTTATTCATTGTCTATATTTCTTTGATAGTTTGAATTCTTAGTTGATTATTGATGATTAATCCATGAATGCATTTGCAGTTGCTCCAGTGGCCATGAGTGATCTTTAACTATATGGGGTTCACATATATTTTTGCAACTTTTTGATGATGCCAAAAAGGGGGAAAATGTTGTGCTCTAAAAAAGTGATATTTATAACCTAATGACCATGATTCTTCATGATAAGTGCTTAATACTCTAATATGTATCAATGTTGGATTAAGTTGAAACATGCCTAAGCTTATGGATGCACAATGTTTGTCATCATCAAAAAGGGGGAATTTGTTCCACCAAGAAAGTGAATAGTTTTGAAGATTGACAAAGGAACTCAGAAATGAACCAGGTCCATCACTGATATACATAGACACATGCAGACTCAAGGCACGTGAGATGCACATGCAGGAGATAAACGTATTCTGAAAAAATAGAGATATCTCCTGATCGAAAAGATTGCAAAAATGATAAGGAGAAGGACTCCTTATTCAGTAAGAATAGTATCTAAGATAAGGAGGGATTTAGGAGTTGAGATTGACTAGCACTCTTCCACCAAGGAAGCGTAGCATTAGAACTCTAGTTAATTCTTTATCTGCTAATTCTATATATTGCAGAATGTTCTTATTGTAAAGGCACACAGAAAAGCAGAGGTTAAGCAAGAATTGAGAGCAAAATAGCAAGGCAATTTTGCAAGCAGTTCGTGTGAAATTTAAGTATGCAAACCTGAAGCTACTTGACCCAGCTAGAAGAACCAGTTCCAACTGTTTGTCGTTAGTCTAGTTTACTTGTAGTAGGTCGTTTTAAATTGTACCTTTTCAGCTTTATCTAGAAGCATCTGTAATAGGTACTTTGTGTTTTCAAGTTAGAGTTAACTTGAAGTCTGTCGCAAACAGCTAGAGGCTGGTTTGCCACAAGGGATTAGAGGTAATCCTAGGTTTACAAAAGAGTTTTGTAAATACAGTTTTGGCTCACTGATTTAGTAAAGAGTTTTGGGAAAATCCTACTGGGAAGCAGGTCGTGATTTGTTTACTTTTTGAGCCAGGTTTTTTCCACGTAAAAATCTCTGTATTCTTTATATTTCTGTACTTATTATTCCGCAACAGTAGTGTTGGAACACATAGAAGAATCAGGTCCTTATATAATTTATGCACGCAAAAAATTGAATACCACACAAATCACCACTCTTGTGTGGTATTGGCGTATAAAACATCATATACTAATAGCACAAATACAAGTAAAGAAAGCATATCGTACATGCTTGAGGAGAATGTTCCCTTCAATTGAGGAATCTTGAGATAGAAGCATCTACAGATTAAGTTGAGAACTATGCCATTTTAGCCATTTCTTAGGGGATTTATGCTTAGATGTCTAACAGCAAAGCTAAAGAATTCTAGAGACTTGTCCTTATAAAAGACTCTGATTAACCAATTTGTACAAACGAAATAACAATTAAAGTATTCAACTTTTCAAAAAACCATTGACACATCAAAATGAATATGATAATGTCGCTATTTAGGAGAAAGCATAGTCCTTCATTCTCATTGAAAAGGTGAGTAACTAATTAAAGAAACAGATTACTTTATTTAAATAGCGGCTGTTACTTCATTCATCGTAATTTCTCTCAATTTATAGTATTATCTTTCCATTTTAGAGTTTGTGAGTACTTTAAGGTAAGAATTGATTTAAGAAAACATGGTTCCAGGATCTGATTTGTGTATCTAAGTTTAAACTTGTTCACATCCTTTCACTCACCATGGTTAATCATGGCTCACCACAAACAGCGACAAGGAGGAGAATCAATTGACAATGTCACACCTCCTCTTTCGTTAAGAATTTTTTCCCATTAAAGTGGTTTTATTTTGAACAGGGATTACTTTATTATTGTTTACGGAGTTGCCACTCTTAATTGAGTTATAGTATTCCGAGTCACCTTTTGTTTGAATCATTAGTGATATTTAGCTTAAAGTATATATATTTATATGTATATCTCCTCATGTTTTACTTGTGTTTCATAGATTTCGGATGTAAACTGTATTGATTTATGTTAATTCGTGGTGTTTTTATGTGTAGGAATCATCCGGAGGCAACAAGGGGAGAAATGTGCGAGATTAGAACCAAAACAGAGAAAAAATGGAAAATGTTGAATTCCAGCGACACAAACAGCGTCCCACACCGCCTGTGGCGCCGTTTACAGAATGTCCAATTTGCCAGTGCCACGGCCAGCGCCCCACGCTGCCCTGGGTGCTGGTGACAGGAAATCACTCCTACTTCGCCCAGGACAAGGTTATTTCGGCCCAAGACCCCCCAACTCGTATAAAAGCAAGTCTAAACCTAATTTGGAGGATATCTAACATACTTTGAAGGAGAATTCACACGGAGGAACATACACCACGCTTGGAGGATGCTTCTAACTAGTTTTTCTTCTCTTCTCTTCCTTTAGTCTCATAGTTTATTAGTTCTAGAGTTATGGGTGCTACATGAACATTGTAGTTTGAAGCTTGAATTGTTCATATTGTTTTATCATATTGATTTATTTATTCCATCCTGCACTTAATTATTTGATGGCTTGATAACCAATTGAATACTATCTACGCATCTAGAATTGAACTCGAGAGAGGGAATTCTAGATTGCATATAAGATTGAGTAGAAAAAGATCTTGAACTCGAGCATCAGGAACGGATTTGCGGTTAGGATAGGGATATACCTCATCGCCTTGATTGGTTATTATACGGAAATTATTAATGTGTTCTTGTTAATCATAATTTCATAGGAATATAGGTGTTAGGTTAGCTTGAATAGGCAAGTGGTACTTCGGGAGAAGGCTACGAGTAATATTAACCCTGTCAATCAATAAACTAGATAAATTAATTGGACAATTTAGGTATAAAACTCAGCGGGATTGTTAGCTAAACCATAGCTCTAGAATATCGTCTCTCATTGAATTCGTGTCTACTTTTGCCAACTTGTTTTCGTTAATCTCTTAGTTTGTTACTCTAGATTAGTTTTAGTTAAATATTCATACTTTAGGATTCGCTTGAATAGATTAATTGTTTTAGTTTAATTTAGTTGATAGTTAATCATAGGTTCATGTGGGTACGATATCTGGACTTACAATCCTATACTACTTAGCGACCACGTATACTTAGAGTTCGCGTTTGGGAGCAACAAGTTTTTGGCGCTGTTTCCAGGGACTTGAATATTGACTACTTTCTAGTTTTTGCTTTAATTGTTTATTTCGTTAAGTCTAACGTTACTTGATTGTTGCTCTGATATTAGGAACTTTGCTTGAATGTGAAGGGTCATAAGCAAGGATAGAATTCAAGGCTTTGACCCCGAACCTGAGAGAACATTTCACAGGAGGTTGAGGGAAGCAAGGGACACAAATTGTCACGACCCAAAATCCTAACTTAGGTCGTGATGGCGCCCAACAACGAGGTCAGGCAAGCCAACACTCAATTTACTAAGGGTTCTTTCTTATTAGATTAAATATTTCAACATATACTCAGTTTTTAAAACTTAAAACATGAATCGACAAGGATAATTAGCCAGTTTTAATCAAAAGCAGTCATGGAGAGGCGTGAGCAATATATATACAAACCAGAAATCCATAATAACTATCATGTGTGTGCCAGTAACTAGTGTCACAAGTCCAACGGGCATACTAACAGAATATACAAAAGATATAATATACAGTCCCACCGTCTGAAGGAAATAGACGGGAAATAATCAAAAGAAACCCCATGGTGTTGCCGGAGATCGCCAGGAGAAAGCAGATCACCGTGAAGTCAGGTTCGTCTATAATCAAAAGCAAGCTCCGGTATGACAACCAGATGACCAGCCTCAGAACCTGTACAATTAAGTACAGAAGCGTAGCATGAGTACATAAATATATATGTACCCAGTGAGTATCCCGCCTAACCTCGAAGAGGTAGTGACGAGAGGTTGACTGAACACTCACTAAGGTCCAACAGTATAATTTAACAGAATATTATGGAAATGGTAGGCATGTAAAGGCAGTGAAGCAACAAATATATATAAGGCACTGAAATCCAAGGAAGTACTGGGAATGAATAAAACAATTACTACTTCACCTCCCCCAAATATTTGTCAAATCAATGTCCATGAATTTAGTAACAAATAAATCATGCGCATGCAGGGTAAGGACAACACGCCGGAGTCATAAGATAGTCATGTCCGTGCACTGCCGAGGGTCGAACAGCCTGAACCATAAGTGCACCTTTCCATAAAGTACTCATATCTATGCACTGCCGAGGATCGAACGGCCCGAACCAAAAGTGCATCTTTGCCATAAAGTAATCCTCTATATGCACTACCGAGGATTGAACAGCCCGAACCAAAAGTGCATCTCTCAATCCACCGTGGCATATGGCCCGTTCCCATAAGAGCGGGGGAAATCACACTCCACTCACGGAATGTAAATTGCGAAGCGGTCACATGCACACACATTATTCCTTTTTAAATTACTTTTCGGTGAACAATTCTTTACAAGTTTTCTCAAATTCCATGACCTCAGGGAAATAAGCCGCATGTAACATTTAATTTATTAAGAATATAGTTCATATCAAGTAAAACACAAGGCATGATGTGGGCCTAACTACCCGGACATAATAGTAATAGCCGTACATACGGACTCTCATCACTTTGTACGTACGTGTCTCCCACAATTATCAGATATAGCATTTAAATCACCTAGGGGGACAGTTCCCTCTTACAAGGTTAGAAATGAGACTCACCTCGCGTTGCACCTACTCCCCGGGTCAAGAATGCGCCCGAAACTCCGAACCCGACACCCACGGACTCGAAACTAGCCAAATGTTATACAAATATATCAATTTATATTCAAAGCATGGAATTACCCTATTATTTAGTCAAATTCACCATTCTTGAAGAAATTACAAAATCCAACCCCGGGCCCGCATGCTCGAATTCCAAAAATTGTCGAAGGAAACACTCGCCCATAACCTAAGGATCGTGAATATATGATTTTTGTATGAATTCATAGCCAATGCGCGGGTAATTTTCTACATTTTCGAAAGCGCTGGGTTACTACCCCAAATCCTTAATTTTCAGTAATTAGGTAGTTAATTTAGTTTGTAATCCGTGCATGAAACTAATATTAGGGTAGAATTTACATACCTTCAATAACTAGGTCGTTTGCCCCTCTTGAATGCTGAAAATCGTCCCAAGGAAGAAGAAGAAGAAGATGAGGAAAATGAATTAAATCTTGTTATAAAAACACATTGCCCAGCTGCCCCTTCTATGCGAATGCATCAGGGGCAGTGCGTTCGCGATGAACAAATGGATAGGCCTGATGAGGCCTTCTATGCGAACGCAGAGGCTAGCTAGGCTAGACCTACGCGAACGTGGCTGGGGGGTGCGAACGCACTGAGTAAGGGCAAAGCTAGTCTGGCCCAATGCCCTACCGTATGCAAACGTGGAGCACCTATGCGAACGCATAGGGAAAATTTTCACTCCCGCCCAGATCCTTCTATGCGAACGCGGCAGCAACTGCGAACGCATAGAAGGAATCCAGACACAGAAATTCTGGTGTTTTGCATTTAACTCCGAGGGGTCTGAAACTCACCCGAGCCCCTCGGGACCCCGTCCAAAGGCATTAGCAGGTCTGTATTCATGATACAGACTCACTCAAATTTACGGAACTTGAAAAAAAACAACGAAACTAAGAATTTGACCCCAAAACCAAATTGAATCAAACTTTGAACTTAAAGTCCTAGAATTCGCTAACAATGCGCTGAACCGACCTATACTACTCGGAATGACACCAAATTTTGCAGGAAATTCGTAAATGACATAACGGAACTATTATTAATCTCGGAATTCCATTCGGACCTCGATAAAAACACGTCCCAAACCACAATATTAACTTAAGGAAATCCTTATTTCGATATTTGGCGCCGAAACGCTCCCTGGTCATCCAAAACCCATTCCGAACATACGCCCAAGTCCGAAATCATCATACGAAGCTACTGGAACCGTTGAAACTCGATTCCGAGGTCGTTTACTAAAAATATTGACCGAAGTCAAACTTGGTCCTAAAGGCCAACCTTAACGAACCAAGTGTTCCTATAGCACTCTAAACACTTCCGAATCCCGAACCACCAGTCCCCGCAAGTCATAAATCATAGAGCCTCTATGGAAAGTTTCATTTAGGGGAACGAGGTCCGATAATGCAAAACGACCGGTCGGGTCGTTACACAAATAATCTTCAGGCACTTGTTCAATTGCCTGTGAACATGGCAGAGGATCAACATATGGCTGTTCAGGAGGTGGCGAGGCCCAGCATTTTGAAGCCCAGAATCACTGGGCACTTTGAATTGAACCAGAGCATGATCCAGATACTACATGCGAATGGGCAGTTTATGGGTCTTTCACACGAGAGATCCACAACAGCACATCAAGAACTTCTTGGAGATTAGTGATACCTATATCACTAACAGAGTCACTCCAGACTATGTGAGGCTCACACTTTTCCCGTTATCTCTGTTGTGTGAAGTGAAGCGATGGCTGAAGGCAGAACCAGCTAACTCTATTACATCATGGAATGATCTAGCAAGAAAATTTTTGGCAAGGTTATTCCCGTTAGGAAATACTGCAAAGATCAGAAGAGAGATAGTCGCCTTCAAACAAAAAGCGGGGGAGTCGTTATACTCAACTTGGGAAAGGTTCAAAGGGATGCTCCGAGACTGTCCTCATCATAATCAGACGAATGAAGTGTTAACTCACACTTTCATAGAAGGGCTACATCCTGAGACAAAGATTGTGGTAGATATTGCAGCTGGAGGTCAAGTGTTGGAGAAAACCTTTGATGAGATATATGCGTTATTGAAAAAATTCTCCAAAAGCTATCCTGATTGGCAAGGAGAGATGGGCAGACACACAATACAAAAATCTACAGGGGTTCTCGAGTTAAATGTCGTCTCTGCTTTATCAACGCAGATTTTTACATTGACCAACCAAGTCAATCAGATGACTTTGGTTATTAACAAGCAACAAGCCCAACCAGTGCAACATGTTCAATTGTTTTGTGAAGTATGTGGAGAGGGTCACATGTCCGACTTATGCCTAGTTAATCCAGAGTCTGTCTGTTTTGTGAGTTATGCAAACAGGGCCCAGACAAACCAGTATGGGAACGCTTACAATCCTAAATGGAGGAACCACCCAAACTTCTCTTGGGGTGGAAACCAAGATGCTCAAAATCAGTACATGCCACAAGCACCTCAACAACAATATAGACCACCTCAGGCTGAACAATATGCAAACTCGACGAGTCACCTTGAGGAAATGAAGAAGAAATTTATGGCTGACCAGCATGTCCAAACAACAGAGATGATGAAGAAAGTAATGTTGACCAACAGTCCCAAACAACAACAATGAGAAATTTGGTGCGACAAATGGGAAAACTTGTCAGGGCCCAAAATTCTCGACCAGTTGGAGCTCTTCCAAGCAACACTGAGGCTAATCCTAAGGCATCTATTAATGTTGTGTCATTGAGGAATGGGAGACGGTTGTTGATATCCAAATTTTCCTAAAAATAATTTTTATTGCATATATACCTTCAAAATCATGCATTAGTATCAATTGGTATTCTTCCATAATTTTTCTACAATTTTATTAATTTGTCCAGTATTTTATTTTCAATAAATAATTATAAAATTGCATTACAAATGATTTCAAAAGCATTTCTTGATTTAATTTTATTATTTATGGTCATATTAAGACCAAATTATTCCATAAATAGCCAAATTGGCACCTTTTGGCTATAATTGCAATGACTTTGCAATTATAGACCATGCATATAATTTTGTACTATTTTTTACCAGAAATTAGTCTTTTGTATTTTGAAATACTAAATAATCATTTTTTGAAATATTTCTATGCATGAAATTCATTTTTATAATTAGTAATTATTTTATAAAATTATTTTAATTAATTTATCTTGGGTATTTAACAAATGGCCCCATTCTATTTCAATTATAGCCTAAATTAAGTTGGCCTAATTAGTCCTAAACCAACCCAAAGACCCCAGGCCCAAAATCGGAATACTACCCGACCCAATTTCGCTCAAATCCTGGCCGTTGATCATTTTGATAAACGATCCAGGTTATTTATTTCCTAATTTAACCTAATAATACCCCCCAAACCCCCCTCATTTTCTCCTCTTACACTCGCCGTCACCCTTCCCCTTCTCTCCCAAAATTTTCTCTGCCCTAACCCTAATCTCTCTCGCCGTTGCTTGCTTGCCATCGACTATGGTGTCTTACCACCATTCTCCAGCCTTAACAACTCTCCTACGCCGGGATGCTTGCTGTCTTTGAGGTCCTCAAGGGACCAGTGGCCGGTCCGCTCACACCTTGGCTTGTTCTCACCAGCCTCAAGCCACCATGGCTCTATTTGAGTAAGATTGTCCTATTTTCTTGTTAAACTTATGGTTTATAAGACGGTCTCTCTATCTTTGGGTTATTTTCTTGAAACCCTAATCTCATCTCCTAAACCTTTTAGATCAATAACAGATCTAAGGAGGTTTTTGCTTGTTTTTATGAAAACCTTCCGATTTTCAAAGTGTCTCTTCATTTTTCTTCATAACTAGGGTTTCAACTTTTCTTCAAAATTCTGACTTTTCTTTAAGTGTTATTCTCTGATTCTTATGTGTGTAATCGATTTGTTAAGTTTTTCCTTAACCCTAATTCGTTATGTTGAAACCCCTAACTTTAGTGCTATGTTTGGATTCTGAGTTCTTCCTTACTTGTTTGTTCATTCGATTCTGCTATGTGTTTGATTCTCATGAATACTACTTCGTTTAATTAGAGTATTTTTGTGATTTTTACCCTAGTGTGCCCTATTAGGGTTTCAGATATGATTCCTTCTGTTTATACTTGGTTTATATGTTTATTAATGGAAGTTTATATTATTTCTCTTAAAATTAGTATTACTTCGATTCTTTGAATCCTTGATTCCCTGTGTTGATACTCATATGCTAATTTCTGGTTATTTTCCTATTTTTCACCACCTTTAAATTACTCCTTGCCTTATTTATGATCAACTATGTTATTTACTGATTTGTACCACTTATTTCCTTAATTGAACATTTGTGTATCTACCCCTAATTACCTACTCTGTACCTGGATTATTTAATTTCTTTCCTTAATTGTTACCTGCTCTTTACCGTTGGTAAATTACTCCCTTAATTAAGGGAAGACTTGGCTGATTTTACTCTTAATTGATTTTGTGGCTCTTCAATTACTGAACAATTGATTGTCTGCCTTATTTTACCTATCTCTCAACTATTACATATACTCCCTTCTATTCTCACTACAGACACTAGTTAAAAAACTCTCTCTTACACTTAAAGCTTTCTGCTCTTTCTTGTTACTTGCTACTTCTATTGAACTAGCCGACTGTAAGCCAAGGCTAGTTATTGCATTACACGGCTCTACATTTTGTGTCTACTCTCCTTAATTGGTATGTTCTGATTCAATTCAAGTTCCAAACCCTATGTGCTTTGTTACTGCTTTACTTCACTGATTCCCAGTTATGTTCTTGTTTACTATTTGGCTATTCAATATGCAACTAGCATGTTTAAATCTTTTTTTCACTTAGCATGTATGAGTCATGTCCTGTCCAATTTATGATTAGCATACTGCCTGTAACGACCCGACCGGTCATTTTGTGTATTTGGACCCCGTTCCCCTAAATAAGACTTCCCGTAGCAGCTTTCAGTGATTCATGACTTGCGGGGACGGGTGGTTCGGGATTCGGAAGTGTATAGAGTAATATAGGAACACTTGGTTCCTTAAGATTGGCTTTTAAGGCCAAGTTTGACTTCGGTCAACATTCTGAGTAAACGACCTCGAAATCGAGTTTCACCTATTCTAGTAGCTTCGTATGATGATTTTGGACTTGTGCGTATGTCCGAAATGGGTTTTGGATGACCCAGGGGCGTTTCGACGCCAAATAGCGAAAATAGAGTTTCCTTAAGTTCATAATTTGGTTTAGAACGTGTTTTTGTGTTATCGAGGTCTGAACAGAATTTTGAGATCGGGAATAGTTCCGTTATATCATTTATGACTTGCTTGCAAAATTTGGTGTCATTCCAAGTAGTATAGGTCGGTTCGGCGCATTGAAACCGAATTCAAGAACTTGAAAATTCTTAAGTTTGATTCTAGGGGTTTTGAGGAGTGATTTTGAGTTTTAGTGTGGTTTTGGGTGTTACGAAGACTCGAACAAGTCCGTAATATGATTTAGGACTTGTTGGTATAATTGCACGAGGGCTCGGGTGGGCCCAGGTACCTCCCGGACACCAAACGGGGCCAAAAACCAGCAGCTTCAGCTGCTGGTGTACCAGATCTGGTGTGACCGCAGGTGCGGTTTCCCAGATAGCAGGTGCGAGACCGCCCCTGTGGTCAAGGCCTCGCAGGTGCGACCCATAAGGGAGAAGGACCAGATCGCAGGTGCGGACCTTTCTCCGCAGGAGCGGGTCCGCTAGTGCGGAAACCCCTCCGCAGTTGCGATCCCCAGTCCCTTTGCCAAATTCCGCAGGTGCCAGCCTTGGCTCGCAGGTGCGAGACCGCAGGTGCGATGTCACTGAAGGCAGTGAGATCATTTAATGCGGGACTTAACCATTTTTTTCACCATTTCTTCCACACCATAGGCGATTTTGAGAGCTTTCAAGAGGGTATTCGGCCTAGCCACTAAGAGGTAAATAATTTCCATTTAAATGTTGCTTTATTACGTCAATCTTAGGTAGATTAATACCCAATTAGTGTAAAATCAAAGGGGTTAGAGTGGAAACCTAGGGTTGATGAACTTTAGAGAAATTCACCATTTTTCCTCCATGAAATCATACAAAAACTATATATTAGTGATCCTTAGATTATGGGTGAGTGTTTTCTTCCAAAATTTTCGGAATCCGAGCATTTGGGACCAGGGGTATATTTTAGGATTTATTCAAGAATGATGAATTAGCTAAGCTAGTAAGAGAATTTCATACTTTTGAGTGTATATTAATATATTTATATAACATTTGACTAGTTTCGAGTCCTCGGGTGTAGAGGTTAGAGTTTCGGGCGCGTTCTTGGTCCGAGAAGTAGGTTTTGCACGAGGTGAGTCTCCTTTCTAATGTTGTAAGAGGGAATTGTCCCCGTAGGTAATTATAAATGATTGAATTGTCCTTATTTGCGGGGGCTACGCACGCACGAGGTGACGAGAGTCCGTGCGTAGCTACTACTATGTTATGCCGGGTAGTCTTTAGGACTCACAAGCATGATTATATTCCTTACTTCTATCCCTCCATGTATTCCTAGTCGATTATTATTTGAACTAGCATGAGAAAATGAAAGGTTACATTAAATCTTGTTATTTCCATTATTCTTGTTTTCCAAGTGTGAACTCTATATTTCCTGAATTTCCTGATGATTCTGTGTATGTATACGAGCACCCGTGTCGCATGTATGATTCGTGAGCAGGGTAGACTTATATTTTGTCAACTATGTCGCATGATGGATTCGCGAGCGGGGTAATAGATGCATCTATGGTTCGAGTCATTCGACCCTTCGGTAGTGCACATTTTATTTTTGCATCGCTTCAGCCGTATGCCTCGGCATACTATATGCTATGTATTTGACTGAGAGTCGTATTATTATTATTATTATCACATGAATTGTTCTATGTGGAAGGGGACTTTGGACTTTTATTATAGTTTTTATTTGGAACTTGCGGTAGGTAGTAGTTCATATACTTGATATTCCATGTCTACTTGATTTTCCATAATTGCTAACCCTGATTAAATCTGTCTAATTATATTATTGCTAATGACCCTAATGAGTAATACGTCTACCCCTCGTCACTGTTTCTTCGAGTTTAGACGGGATACTCAGTGGGTACATATTTGTTTATATTTACTCATGCTACGCTTATGTACTTAATTGTATAGGTTCTAAGGATGGTGCATCTGGTTATCATACCGGAGCGCGATCGTGAGAGTTCTTTCTGGATTAGACTACACGGTGAGCTGCTTTCTCTGGCGTTCCTCAGCAGCAGTGTGGAGTTTCTGCTATTTCTTTTGATATTTCTGTATACCCCTTCCAGATGGTTGTATATTTATTTTGTCTACTTTGTAGATTCCACTAGTCGCTTGTGGACTTGTGACACTAGGTCTTGGAATACGTAGTTGGTTTCTAATATTTTTGCTATTCTACATATGATGGCAAAAGATCTTTTGAGTTCATTTAATCAAGTTGCATTCACTTGACCGTTTCTTTAAATGATATTTAAATCTAAAATTTGACAAGTACTTAAATATTTAAATAAGTAAAGTAATCTCGCTAGTAAACTGATGTTGGCTTGCCCGACTCCGGTATTGGGCGCCATCACGACCTGGGTTGGAATTTGGGTCGTGAAAACATGGTATCAGAGCTCTAGGTTCACGTAGGTCTCACGAGTCACAGGAAAACCCAATAGAGTCTTGCGGATCGATACGGAGACGTCTGTGTTTATCTTCGGGAGGCTATAGGGTGTTAAGAAACCTCTCTTTATTCTTATTCTATCGTGCAGTCGACGGTCTTACTAAATCTCATTCTTCTATTCTCTCACAGATGGTGAGGACTCGTGCAGCTGATATTCCAGACACGAGAGATATCGCTACCCCCACCATCCGAGGCCGTGGCAGAGGCCGGGGGAGGGCACCGACCCGAGGTAGGGGATGAGGGCGTCCTAGAGTTGCTCCATTAGCACCCCCTAGAGGATCCTATCATTGAGGAGCAGGATGAGGTGCCTCCAGAAGATCCTGCCCCAGTAGATTTCATGACTGCACCAGGCTTTCAGGAGATCATGGGCCGTATGATGCGGTTCATGGACACTATGACCCAGGTTGATTTATTTCCAGCGGATCCTGCCACATCTCAGGCAGGAGGGGGAATTCAGACCCCTACCTCCCAGGCTGCAGGTCATGCAGCGACAGTATATCAGACTCCGGGTACTCTGCCCATGGGTGGAGCACAGCCAGTAGTAGCAGCACTAGAGCTCAGACCAGCTGTGGACGGCGATCCGCAGAAGCTACTTGATAGATGGACTCGATTGCACCCTCCTGTCTTCGGAGGTGAGAAAGGCGAGGATGCCCAGGACTTTATTGATAGGTTCAGGGACAAACTGCACAACATGAGGATTTTGGAGTCCCATGGAGTCGACTTCACTACTTTCCAGCTAGAGGGCAGGGCCCACATATGGTGGCAGTCATTTATCCTTGGTAGGCCAGCAGGTTCCCCTGCTATCACATAGAAGCAGTTCACTCAGCTGTTCCTGGACATGTATATTCCACCCTCTGAGAGGGAAGAGTTGCGGTACCAGTTTGAGCAGCTGGAGCAGGGGCAGATGTCAGTGACAGACTACGAGGTCAGGTTTTCAGAGTTGTCACGCCATGCACTTATGATTCTTCCTACTGATGCTGAGAGAGTGCGGAGGTTTGTAGCTGGGCTACACTCAGGTATTAGGGTCAACATGGCCCGAGAGGTGGAGATGGGTACTTCTTATCAGCTTGTGGTCGAGATAGCTCACCGGATTGAGGGTTACCGATCGAGGAGCAGAGAGTAGGGTCAGCAGGACAAGAGAGCTAGATTTTCTGGAGATTTGAGAGGTGCCCCAGCCAGGGGTAGAGGTCAGTTCGGTAGAGGCCAGCCCAGCATGCATCCATATTCAAATCCTCCACCACCCCTTCTAGGTGCTCTAGTGAGACATTATTTCAGCGCCATGCCGGAGAGTTTTTACCGCCCACCAGCTATTCAGGGTCCCTCCGGCGGGTATTCAGGTCATCAGGGGTCTCCTAGTCCTTACTTCAGTTCCATGCCAGAGAGTTCTCATCGTCCCCCAGCTATTCAGGGGTCTTCTTCAGGGCAGCAGGCCATGCCTCCAGCGAGGTGTTACGAGTGTGGGGATTCAGGCCATATGAGGAGGACTTGTCCCAGGTTCCGGGGCAAGGCTATTCAGCAGAGTTATCAGCCCGCATTCTCAGCACCGGAGCCCCTTCCACCTAGAGGTGGAGGACATGCTGGTAGAGGTCATCCCAGGGGTGGAGTCCAGGCAGGGGGAGCTCAGCCAGCTCCTATTCAGTCCAGCGGAGGTCAGTCTTCAGGTACTCCAGCCAGATTCTATGCTATTTCGGCCCGAGCAGATGCAGTGGCCTCTGATGCCGTGATCACAGGTATTATTTCAGTATGTGGTAGAGAGGCATCAGTGCTATTTGACCCATGATCTACTTATTCATATGTGTCATCCTAGTTTTCTTGTTTTCTGGATGCTCCCCGTGAGTCCTTGGGTCCTCCTATATATGTATCCATTCCTGTTGGTGATTCTGTAGTGGTAGACCAAATTTATCGGTCTTGCATGATCACATTCTGTGGGTTCGAGACTAGAGCGGACCTCCTATTGCTCGATATGGTTGATTTTGAGATTATCCTGGGCATGGATTGGCTATCTCCTCATCATGCCATCTTGGATTGCCATGCCAAGACGGTTACTTTGGCCATGCCTGAGTTGCCTAGGCTGGAGTGGAGAGGTTCCTCGGTTAGTGCAGCCAGTAGAGTTATTTCCTTCCTGAAGGCTCGACATATGGTCGAGAAGGGTTGTTTGGCGTATCTTTCTTATGTGCGGGACAACACCGCTGAGTCTCCGAAGATTGATTCAGTGCCCGTTGTTCGAGAGCTTGCTGATGTATTCCCTTCAGACCTTCCAGGCATGCCCCCGGATCGTGATATTGATTTATGCATTGATTTAGCTCCAGATACTCATCTTATTTCCATTCCCCCGTACCGTATGGCTCCTAAGGAGTTGAAGGAGCAGCTAGAGGAGTTGTTGGCTAAGGGGTTTATCGGACCGAGTGTATCACCGTGGGGTGCTCCAGTTCTATTTGTGAAGAAGAAGGATGGGTCCATGCTTATGTGTATTGATTACCGCCAGCTGAACAAGGTCACCATCAAGAACAAATATTCATTGCCGCGCATTGATGATTTGTTTGACCAGTTGTAGGGTGCCAGGGCGTTTTCTAAGATAGACTTGAGATCGGGCTATCATCATTTGAAGATTCGGGCCTAAGATGTTCCGAAGACTGCTTTTCGTACGAGATATAGCCACTATGAGTTCCTGGTGATGTCCTTTGGCTTGACTAATTCCCCAGCAGCATTTATGGACTTGATGAATAGGGTGTTCAGGCCGTATATTGATTCTCCGTCTTCATTGATGACATTTTGATTTACTCGCGTAGCCTGGGAGAGCACGAGCAGCATTTGAGAGTTGTGCTCCAGACTTTGCGAGAACAGAAGCTATATGCTAAGTTCTCCAAGTGTGAGTTTTGGTTGGATTCCGTGGCATTCTTGGGACATTTAGTATCCGGAGAGGGTATCAAGGTTGATCCTAAGAAGATTGAGGCAGTTCAGGGTTGGCCACGTCCTACTACAGCTATAGACATCAGGAGTTTCTTGGGCCTAGCAGGCTACTATCGGCGATTTGTGGAGGGCTTTTCATCCATTGCAGCCCCATTGACTAGATTGACTTAGAAGAATGCTCCATTTTGGTGGTTCGACGAGTGTGAGGTGATCTTTCAGAATCTCAAGACAACATTGACCTCAGCACCAGTTCTGGTATTGCCTTCCGATTCTGGGATGTATATAGTGTATTGCGACGTTTCACGTGTTGGCTTGGGGTGTGTGTTGATGCAGGAAGGGAGAGTTATTGCTTATGCTTCGCGCCGGCTGAAGGTTCATGAGAAGAATTATTCGGTGCACGATTTGGAGTTGGTAACGATTGTCCATGCTCTTAAGATTTGGAGGCATTACTTGTATGGGGTGTCTTGTGAGGTTTATATAGACCACCGCAGCTTGCAGCACTTGTTCAAGCAGAGGGATCTTAATTTGAGGCAGCACATGTGGCTTGAGTTGCTGAAGGATTATGACATCACCATCCTTTATCATCCCGGTAAGGCGAATGTAGTAGCAGATGCTTTGAGCAGGAAGGCGGAGAGTATGGGTGTAACGACCCGGTCAGTCGTTTCGAGAGTTATAACCCCGTTTTCCCCATTCTACGTATTTATGTGTTGTTCAACTGTGTTGAGTTGCATCGAGTTTGTAGGTTTGGGTTCGTAGTAGTTTTGGAGTGAAATGAACAATTACTCTCTTAATTAGAAAGCTAAGTTAGAAAAGTCAATCGGAAGTTGACTTATGAGTAAACGAATTCGGAGGTGGACTTTTTATGATTCAGTTAGCTTGTTGGGTGATTTTAGACTTAGGAGTGTGTCCGGAATGTAATAACCCATTTTCTTTAGTATACCTATTACTTATGAAATGTGGAGGATTAATTAATTTATAATTATTAGATCAAATACTAAGCTAGTAAGGGAAAGTTATTATATATTTATATTTATATTATTATAAAAGCACAAATGCTCTGATACCAAATGTTGAACGATAAACATATTCCTGAAATATTGATCAACTTTTATACCTTCTAAAAATTAAAATATGTTTTGAAAAAGATAATTGGCTTTTGGATAAAACTGTCACACTAGAATACTTATCCTACTACGAATTCACACAGAGTTCTTAAATGAATTAAGTGTCCTACTCATTATTCAAGTTCTATATATATGTATATATATACCTTTTACCCAACATAACAAGGGATATAGCAGGCCTATTTGCCGCATATCCTTTCGGATCACGTAAAGCCAACAGGAACCTCATATTTGATTGCATACCTATTACAATGCTATAAGCATGTCCAAAGCTTCTTCTCTTTAAGGTGCATCCCAATAACTTATTTTTATTTGCCAACTTTTCCTTTGTTTTTGTATTTCTTAATGCTAAAAAAATTCCAGTTATGTTTGTTTTGGCTTTACTTTTTAGTATTTTTAATGATATAGTTGATTAGTAATTATTATGGTAAATAAAATAATTGAGTATACATATTTCTTGTAATTAGCTACATGGTTGCATGTTTAATTATAGATTTCTTATCAAATAATGTCGCATGCATTGAATAGCGGTCATATTTGAGGTAATTTTATTTGATTGATATTATCAATGTCTATGAGCTCGTTTGGATTGGCTTATTTTAAGTATTTTTAAGTAAAAATACCTTTTAAACTATTTTGTAGTGTTTGAATGGAGTAAATTATTATACCATAATTAATAGACATTAGTTATATGACGATAGAAGTAATAACGAAGTAATAATTGATTAATTGAATTAAATATAGATTGGGGTACAATGCTATGGAAAAGCACTTCCTTTGCTCATAAACAGTTTCAGGTTCTGCTACTATAAATTAAGGTACATATCATGTTGTAATTGAGTAATTATAGAAAAGTATATTATTATTCTCAAGGCTCCATAACGTTGCATACCAGAGTCAAATAACGTGCACAAGGAATTCGATTTGTTAGCCTATGTTGATGGTATTAATATGATTATGGTTAGATTTGGAGCTTTTGGAGACCGAGTCGAGGGACGAGGGCATCCCAAAGTAGGATTTTTACGCTGTTAAGGTAAGTAACAGTTTTAACTCTGACTTTGAGGGTATAAACCCGAAGAATTTGATATTGTGTGATTGTTTGGAGGTGATACCCACGCTAGGTGACGGGCGTGTGGGTGTATACCTCGAGGGATTTAGACTTGATTCGTCCCATGAGGCCTCATGGCCATTATCTGTGTTTACGTAGTCACTTGTTGTTGAACTTGCCTGCCTTCATGTTAGAGATCATGCTTAGGCTTTATTCATGCTAATATTATTTGTAGGACTGGCTATATGAATATTCATTTACCATGTTTCCCCATTTAGATCTGGTTAGATCCAGCCTGCACATTTGAACAGATCTAGTGCAAGCTTAAAAGAGGATCAAGAGTTTTAATAGATTTATTGGCATATGAAATAACATGGGGTGCATTTGGTTTAGGATTATTCAATATACCAATAGTGATATCACCATTGAATATTTGGTAAATAGAAGAAGGATTATGGAACTGAGATAGGTAACTTTATCCGCGCAATGTTGAACACAAACAAGATTAATTGCACCAAGTGTGTGTTTACCTATCAAGTTTGCACGTAAGAGAGATTAAACAATTTATTGTTGTTGTCACATTAAGCTAATGACGTGACTTAGCCGTATACAAAGAGAAATAATTCTGGTATGAAGTCATTTTAGTGTGTATGTATATACAAACCCCATGAGAGATAGAGAGAGAAATGTTATTTTACAAAGGTTTATTGGCATATGTTATTTTAGTTGGAGAAATTATTGTACATATTTATCTCAATCTCTATTAATTGTTAATATACCGTGATACTTGATGTGGATTATGTTCCCTTATTTGTTGATGATGGTGGGGCTAGTGAGGTACATGATTGAGTGAGACTGATGGCCTGGTTGTGAGGATATTAATACCATAGCGCGTGAGCTGTCCGCGTAGCACGTGAGTTGACCGTGCAGGTCCAGGTATTGACACCATAGCGCGTGAGTTTTCCGCATAGCATGTGAGTTGACCGTGCGGATCCAGGTATTGATATTATGGCACGTGAGCTGTCTGTGCTTAGCGCTTGGGCTTTGGGAGCCCCTCCGGAGTCTGTACACACCCCAGTGAGCGCAGAGTGTTGAGTGTTGAGTGTGAGTGCTTAGTGGAGTAACATTACTGTGAGGTTGCATTTATTTTGTTGTTGCTGCATTTTATCTGTTAAATTTCTTAGTGGTATTTACTGAGTTATGGAAGTTACCTGTTTATTCCTGTTATTTTTAAATGGTGAAAATAAATAATTGGATTGTTTTTCTTAGCTCGTCACTACTACTCAGTTCCTTAGTTATTTCTGTTACTACTGAGTTGGTATACTCATACTACACCCTGCACTTTATGTGCAGGTCCAGGTGATTTATAAAGCGCGACGATCGTTGAGTTCAGGCCGGCTATATTTGGAGACTGCAAGGTAGCTGCTAGCGTCCGCAGGACCTTGTTACTCCTTTTGTCATTCGTCTTTTGGACAGTTACACAGTTTATATATCTTAATTCATAGTTTAGATGCTCATGACTTTATGACACCCCGATGTTTGGGCTAGCTTCCATGTTTTTATATTAATTATATTTAGAGTTGATTTAGTTTATGAGAAATTTAAATGTTGAAATATTTTATTAAATTCTTAAAATCAATCAATAGTAATATTTTGAGAAGTAGGCTTGCCTAGTAACACGATAAGCGCCATCACAATCATGTATGGATTTTGGGTCGTGACAATGGGTAGTTTGGCTTTCATTGCAGCGGAGGAGAGACCTCTAGCCTTGGACATTCAGTCCCTGGCTAATCGCTTGCTGAGATTAGATCTTTCAGAGCCTCGTCGAGTTCTTGCACATGTAGTTGCTCAGTCTTCGTTACTGGGGGAGATTAAGGCTCGGTAGTATGATGATCCACGCTTGGCAGAGATACGGGAGACAGTGGTTCAGGGTGGTGCCAAGGAGGTTACTATTGGCGAGGATGGTGTTCTGAGACTTCAGGGTCGTTTGTGTGTTCCTAATGTTGATAGCTTGAGGCAGAGGATTCTAGAGGAGGCACACAATTCACAGTATTTTGTTCATCCTGGTGCGAAGATGTATCGTGACCTGAAGCAGCATTTCTGGTGGAGGCGGATGAAGAAACACATTGTGGAGTATGTGGTTAGGTGTCTTAACTGCCAGTAGGTTAAGTATGAGCACCAGAGGCAAGGAAGCCTACTTCAGAAGATGTCCATTCCTGAGGAGAAGTGGGAGCGCATCACTATGAACTTCGTGGTTAGGTTACCTCGGACCTTGCTAAAGGTTGACGCGGTTTGGGTCATTGTTGATAGATTGACCAAATCGGCGCATTTTATTCCTGTGAGTACTACTTATACTTATGAGAGGATAGCCCAGATTTACATTCGAGAGATAGTCTGGTTGCATGGTGTGCTGATGCGAGACTAAATTGCATAGTTTAACATGTGATATACTTTACATTTTATGAGCATTAATGATAAAATTACACTTGTTATGTGCTTAATGGAGTTTATTTCATGTGTAGGTGAATTGGAAATGGAAACGGAGCTAAAGGGATGCACATACGTCAAAAATACGCAAAAGGAGACGCCCGGGCGATAGCCGGGCGTTTTCCCCATAAAGCCTGCCCCCCCTGGCGTTAGGGGGCGTTTACCCCATAAATCCTGCCCCCCCCTGGCGTTAGGGGGGCGTTAGGGCCATAACG
>ML326636.1:0-44778 GCA_005239505.1 Nicotiana paniculata | reverse complement strand
TTCATTCCCCCCCCCCCCCCAGCTTGAGGGGGGGTGTTGATCTGGGTTGTTCAAACACACACGACCCACTTACAATTGAGCCAGATCCAACATGAAGCAACTACTTTAGTTACTTGTATTAACAAATTGTAAAGTTATTGTAGTCTTAGACTTTATTACAAAGAAAATTTTCTCTCTCTACTATTCACCAACTTTATCTGGAGCTCATTCTCTACAATGGAGGAAAGCTCAAGTTCTCTGCTTCTATGGTAGATTAATATAAAGTGATACAAAAAAGTGCTTCTCACTATTAATTACATTGTGTTTATTCTTTTCGCTGTCATTAAACCAACCATTGACATCCACCAAAAAATTATTGATTTTTAATAAAATAGTGTCTGGATGCTTGAAAAGTGATATATGTATCCCTAGTATATCATTTGTGTATAACATATGTATCAAATGTGTGTACTTTATATATCTATTGTATATCTATATATACATGTATGTTATGCTCGATTTCGACTATGAATTTTGACTCCAAACTAGCCTAAATTACATCCAATCTTTCTCAAATTTATTTATTACCTTATCTATAGATTATCAATGAATTCCAATTATCCCCATTAAAAATACCCTATTCTATGTTTTTTGAGTGTTATATATCATTAGTAACGAATTTCAACTCTAAACTAGTGCAGATCGCTTCCAATCCTCCTTAAATTTTTTATATTGCCTCGTGCATATGTTTTCATCAAATTTCAACCATGCTCATTAAAAATAGTCCCTTTTCCCTTTGTTCTTTTGAATATTTTATATCATTGGTATTTTTTTCTCACTATTTTTAGTAGCATGACTCAATGGTTAATTGTAAGTAAGTAGTGTATATTTGTGGCTATTTCTGTAGTTTTCTTAGCATTAAGTAAGTAAGACTTGTTTGAGTGGTTTATAAAGATATTTTTAACTATCTATACTAATTTTGAATTCATGCCTCCAATTTATATTCAGTAACAATTGAATCATATGAAATCATAGGATATATCTGAGTGAAAAAGGAACCTCATAAATGGTGTATCAAATACAACCGAATCATATTTGTTAGGCAGAAGAAAAATGTATCTGGCCATCCAAATTGCGCCCACTTCTTTCTCAAAAAATAAAGTAAGCTTCGAAGCTTTGAATTCGAAAATCAAAATTTATAAAATTATTATTTTTTTGGATTGGGTATTGTTACAAATAATTGGGAATATCCTTTAGGGTTTAGATCTCAATTTTGACAGAATTTAGTGAAGATTCAAGGTGGTTTTGGTTTGAATTTCAGATTGAAATTCGAAGAAGAAAACATAAGCAAATTGTATATATTTTGTATGTCGGGTGTAGAAATGACTTACAAAATAGATACAACTAACATAGTTATAGATAAATTTTATATAGATTGTATGTAAACTATAGTTTTTGACCGAATTCTGTACAAAAAAATAATTATATTTAAGTGTGGAGAAATTGTAAATTTTGACATGATTTGTAAGAAACTTTAGTTACTTTCTGTAAATAGAAAAAACTAGACAAAATGGGATAAATAATTTTAAAATCGTGTATATATACGAAAAAGTCCTTGTTTATAATCTATGTATTCCTACTACTAACAATTGGACTTAAATCATTTCGTATCTAACTATGGAGCAGGAGAAATTCAAAGATAGCCAGATTTACAAATGGTCATTCAAAAATAGTCACAGTTTTAAAAGCAATCGAAATTTAGCCACTTTTCATGTAAAGATAAATCTGAACAAAAACATTGTTCAAAATCCGAAAAATACTCCAACATAATATACTGAACTTCCGAAAAATATACTGGAGTTCCAACATAAGTATACTGGAATTCCAGAATAATATATTGGAAGTTCATACACATGTGTATCGATCTCCAGTATATTATGCTGGAACTTTCCGTGTTGCAGCATATTAAAACCCCCTCTCCCTTCTCTCATAGCAACCAACATCCTAGATATTAGGTTCCATTTCCTTTAGTAGTATCCGGAAAATTCCCAAATATTTTTAAATTATTTTTCTAATTTTTTTATCTGTTTATCCAAATATATACAACACAATAATAATTATATTATTTGTATATCGCAGTGTATAACATAATAATAATGTGTATGCCAAAAATGTATATTAAAATTTTATTTTCCTTTGTTGTATAACACATTTCATATTGAAAACTCAAGTTCAAGATGACTCCATATGTGTATCCCCTATTGTATCCTGTGTATATCACTATGTACATCGGTGATATCTCATGTATATCATGTGTATCTGTCTATATCCATGAAAATTTATGTTATATATATTATATACAATGTGATATACATGGGTGTCCATAAAATAATTATGTTAGTACATGATATACAAAGTGATATACACAGACGTCCTTAAAAACTTGTGTATGATGTATACTGATATACATAATATACAATATGATATATACATATCGCAGTTGAATTTTTAGGTCTGACTTTTTACCTGAACCAGTCTAAATCACTTCTAATCTGCTCAAATTTTGTACATAGCCTCCTTTAGGTATTTTCAACCAATTTCAATCATACCTACTCGTTCAATCCAGCAAAAAAAAAAAGAGAAGAAAAACAAAGTTGAAATGTATTTTTCTCTCTTAGTTTTTGCTTCTGATTTCTCTGATGTGAGATCAACCTTAACTTTTATCCCATTGATTTTTTTACATAATTTGCAAGATTTTTTGCTAAACTATGAGAGCGAAAGAAAAGAGATAGAAGAAGAAATACTAAGAGAGAAAGGGGGAGGGAAGCAGTGAACAAGAAGAGGAGTGAGCGCGGGTGGGGGTGGGGGTGGGGGTGGGGGAGGGAGCAGACGGTTTGCGGCCAATTTTTTTAGAGAGAATATATAAAAGAGTAGTGTTTTTAAGGATTTGGCTATATAATGTCAATTCTTTTGGTGCTACCTTTGTCAAACATAATATAAGACTAAAAGATTGTTAATTCCTGTTATGTGTTGTCACCTCATGCCAGTTTTTGCTATCTAAAGACAATGTGCTCCGTTGCACTCAAATCCTGAATTTGCCTCTATAAGTAGGTTTTATTGTGGGCTTGTGACTAAAGGATACAAAGAGATTACTTGTAATTTTTTTGAATTTGCTTTCCAGGACACTCAGAAGTGCAGTTGAGAAATAGTTCGAACTTTCATGTTGCTGCACTTCCCATAAGGGGCTTTTGCATCTATACTCGTTTTTTGGGTCACGTTTTAACTTATACCTGCTTTGCAAAAAAAATTCAAGCATACCCACTTTTCGCATAAACTTCAGGCATACAGGCCTGAAGTAGCAAAGTCTTTCACACAAACTTCAGCATTCTAGGCTTTTTCAAAAACTTCAGTAGAAGTGCTGAAGTTATTTAGTTCATTTGTCAAAATTTCAGCACTAAATAAGCTGAAGTTTTGTCCTGGATTCATTAGTTTTGTCGTCATTAGCTTTTTGAAAAACTTCGGCAGAAGATGCTGAAGTTATTTAGTTTAGTTGTAAAAACATCAGCACCCAATATGCTGAAGTTTTGTCCTGGATTCAATAGTTTCTCATGAAAAGCTTTTTGAAAAACTTCAGCAGAAGATGCTGAACTTATTTAGCTTAGTTGTAAAAACTTCAGCACCCAATATGCTGAAGTTTTGTCCTGGATTAATTAGTTTTGTCATAAAGCTTTTTCAAAAACTTCAGCATCTTCTGCTGAAGTTAATTAGTTTATTTGTAAAAACTTCAACACTCTATATGCTGAAGTTTTGCACAGGTATCAAGAGGGCGGCGCCTGAAGTTGTAAAAATTAGGGTATATGTTAAATAATTTTAAAAATATGGGTATAGGTTAAATAGGGGCGACCAAATAGGGCGCCCCGTGCAATTTCTACTTCCCATAAGCTTTCTTAGGATCGAAAAAATGGTGATTATGGGGAGGGACAAATATGAAGAGAACATTTTGTGTAAAATTTGACTATGTTTTATATTTTTTTTGGTTTAAACTATGTTTTATATACCTAAGAGTTTTAGTTTGATGCATGTAAAATATATTTGATTAATCACGTTACCTATAAAGTAATTATATATAAATACTTATAAGCATTAATTGATAACCAAGTAAATATGATAATTAAATTGCTATCTTCGATTAAACAACAGATGTTAGTGATAGTATAAAAACAATAATGTTAGTGAAAATATACGCACCCGTTTGCCCATACAAAACTTTACCTTTTTTTCATTTTTTTTTCTTTCAAAACTTGCTTGATTAGGCAGCACATGACACATTTTCAGTTTATCGAGGACATAACCATGAATATGAAGTTATGAAAATCGAGAATTAGGGTAGATGGAGCTAGTACGGTGTAGAGCATACTCCTTTTCCTTACCAGTAGTTTAGTGTTCTCTTCGTTTGCTCTAATTCCTACTACTTGTGTTGCTTTGCATTGATTTTGTTGCTATATTCTTGTTGTTGTTACTGTTTAATTTTTCACTACTGTATTTTCTTTTTTACTGCTTTGCTTATGCGTGCCATGAGTCGATGGTCTTTTGGAAACAACCTCTCTACCTGCTTCGGGTAGGGGTAAGGTGCGTACACCTTACTTTCCCTAAATCTTGAGTATGTTATTCTTGTTGTTGTTTTCAAGTTTGACTTTTTCATGTAAAATCTCATTGTTTACCTTGAAAAATGGTAATTACAATTATATTTGATTTCTAAAAATATGTGATCTATTTTAATATCGGTTGTTTAGACAGTAGATTGCAGAGTATGAAGCGGAAAAAATAAAATAAGTGCGAAAAGAACTAGATTGCACAAACCAGGTATCGAAGAGGCCGGTCTCGAGGGTGATCGGGTAGGCCTCGAGGTCGAGCTCGAGAAGATTGATTAGGGGCTACCGGTAACGGTATAAGAGTATTAAATGCCTTAAGGTTGGCCTATTTATGATCAATAATCAGCAATGAATGAAGAGTAAATCAAGAACACAATAAATGAGAAGCAATAATTTAATGAGACAATTGTTGAGAATATTTTTGTTAGAGAGCAGAGAATGTTCTTGTTCTTGTATTAAATCTCATGTGTGTTACAAAGTGATAAGGGTCCCCTTTATATAAGAAGGGGAATCCTAACATAATACATGTGTAATCATTACAAAGATATACATCTGGTACAACTATTTTATGTAAAGAAAAATAGCTGGTATAACCATTTAATGCCACGGTACGGGCGTGTACTATCTTGTGTACTTTGTCAGTTTTAACCACGTGCCCCTCGCGGATTTCCCGCCTTTTCATGTCGATCCTTGATTTGTACTGCCTCGAGGTCGAGGACCCTCGATGCCGAGCTCAGGCCTTCGACCCTTCATTTTCATCGAAGTGGTCATGAAATCGGGCTCTCCGATTTTAGCAGTATACAAATAGTCCCCGTATTTCTTAGAATGAAGAGATAATAAATGATTTTGACCTTTCGCCCCTTTGACACTCCTACTGTGACGCCAGCCCCTTCAAAGCATTGAATGATTGTGACACGAAAAACTGTGCCGAGGTCATTGTCAATCACAATTCTCGAGAAGCCCACGAACCGTCACAGGTTCGATTTTCCCGCTTCAAGCTTGCCCAAAGGGCCCTTATAAATACTACAATTACTTGCCTCTTCATAAGTTTGCATCTTCTTCTTCAAACCTTCAGATTTTAACAAAGTGTTCTCTCCTCTTATCTTCTACCTGCTCATGTTTTTTCCATATTCTCACTTCAAAACTTGATAGCTATCATGGAAAAGACTTCAAAAACGGTTCCTCAAAAGGAGGGGGCCGCTTCTACATCAAGCACGTTCAAGGGCAAATCAAAGACCCCTCCTACAATCGAGCAATGCATCCCTGGCCCTTTCGACACCATTTCTGATTTTACAATAGAAAAAACCCTTTATACACCGGGCCGATGCGAGCCCATGTCCCGATACATAAGTGTAGTATCGAATATCGAGAGGGTGAAACTTGACTACCACTGGGGGGAGGCTTCCCGAGTAGAGATCCCAACGGTTGATGAAAGCATAGTCACGCACAAGGCTGAATTTCTCAGTGTATACACATATCCCTTCACCTTAGGCCCCGTCGATTCTTCTTCCCCACCGGTTGACTCGGTGATTCTTGATTTTTGTCACCAATACCGAGTGACACTTGGTCAGATCTATCTATCGTTCTGGAGGATTGTATATAAGTTTTGCCATATTACCAATATGGTCGAGGGAATGACCTTCACCCTCGACCATTTGATCAGACTATATATCCCTCGACTCTTCCATGTGGGCCTTATTAAATTACACCGTCAATCTACCAAGGTGTTTCTAGCATGTATCAACGAGGATAGAGATCGGGGATGGATGAGCCGGTTCGTCAGAGTTGGAACCTCGGACATCATCTTTGTTGACAGAATGCCATTCCCGGAGGAGTGGAATATGAAACGTAAGTTCCCTTGAATCGAGCATGCTTTCGTTGCCCCTTTTTATTTCGACTGATTTTCTTTTAATTGTGCAGCCACTGTTTTGGTTCCCCGATGCAGTTCAGGACCTTCTGGGGTGGATGAAATACTTAGACTCTGCTTTCCCATACAATGAACGTGTATGGCGTGAGCTGGCTAAAACACTATGGCAGGCCAAGAACCATGGTACGTTCTCGCTGCTATTGCTTTCACATTCTTTGTGAGAATTTTTTATGATGATGCTTTTTTGATATGATATATTTGTGCAGGCCTTGGTGAAGGCGTGTTGTTGAGGCCGCCCCCACCTGGTGAGGAAGAGGCCCGAAGGCCACCAAAGACAGAAAGAGGCCCTGACGGGGTCCCCAAAATCAAATAGGCCAAATACTCGAAGGCCTAAGACCGATGCTACGGTCTTATCTTCGATGACCGCTGAGAGCCAGTGGACCGAGGAGGAGAGCGACGATGCCTGCTCTTTGGTACAAAGAGAAAGGCGAAGCGCCGAGACTTCGAGGGCTGTTGAGGGGTCATCTTCTGAGCTTGAGTCGGCCGATGCGAGCATGTAGTTTGTAGAGGAGACCCTCGAAGAGGTTTGGGAGCAGTCCCCGATACGCTTATCGGACATGGCACAGTCCGTATTAAGGAGCTCGGGGGGCTCGCTGCTGGGGATTTCCGAGGTAGGGAAGAAACCTTGATGGAGGCTGACATCGCTGGTGGACTTCATTCAGGCCCGTCATCCTCTCCAGGGGATATACGGGATGCTCAAGTTAGGGGTGTCCCCGGTCCAGAGACCTCTCATGGAGAGGATGACGCATTCAGAGACTACTTCGAGGGGGTGGACGAGGGGACCGATGTCGATGCCCTAGTTTCCCTCGAGGAAGCCGAGAGGCTCCAGAAGATGGTGACTCTTGAGAACAATTCACTTATTCTCTGATCTTCTATTTTTGTTTTCTAATTTCCTTTCTCTGTGTTGCAGGTCAAGCAGCTATATGACCAAGCCTTCTCCAAGTTTCAAGATGAGTTGACTCATCGTGGAGAGGAGCTTGAGAAGCTTATGGCGGGGTTGGTCAAGCTCGAGGCTTTGTGCGTTCGAAGAGAGGAGGAACTGATCGACCTTCAGGCGAGCTTGGAGAGAGTGCTTCGGGAGAGGGCCGATTTCTCTGAGCAGGTATGTTAGTGCCCACATTCTCATCTTTTAGTCGTAACACTTAGTGGTGATTAACTTGCTTTCCGCTTCTCAGATTACGTAAAAGGATGCCCTGGTGGAGCGGCTTCGAGAGGAGGTTGCGGCCAAGGATGCCAAAGTCATGGAGCTGGCTCGGCTGAATGATACCGCGGATTCAGAGAGGGAGATTCTTCGGGGGAAGCTATCCTCGGCCCAATATCTTCTCCGAGGTGCTCAGGAGGAGGCTGCTGCACTATCTGCGGCCAAGGCCGAGGCTAGTGAATATGTCTCCTCGTACAAGAGGGATGCCGCTGCTGCAAATGAACGGGCAAGGGAGATATATGATAAGGCCGAGCTAAAGCTAACTCAGGCAGTTGCCTATGCTCGTGCAGAATCCAAGAGGCAGGCCCTTGAGGAAGTGAGCGCCAAAGGTGTCGATCTCTCTGCCGAGACCGAAGAGGCCAGGGCCCTGGAGGAGGAATTGACAATGCCGGGTACATCGGACGAAGTCTCCGAAAGTGGCTCGGACAGCAGCGGAGGCATAGAGTAGTTTTTCTTACTTTTTTGCTTTTTCCTTCTTTTTGTACATGGGACCCCTCGGGGGAACTCTTGTAAAAAACACTTGTGTAAATATGTTTTTGGAAATAGAACATTTTTGTCATATTTTGCATAAACGTAGTTCTGTAACCCTTTCCCCACAATATGAATTTTATGCTTCGATTCTTCGCTTCCTCGGAACTCGTACTTGCAATAGGAGGTCTCCTCAAGATCGGGAACCTTCTTGAGGTTAGATCGGCCTGTGAGCTTTGATTCCTCGAACCCCCCATGATGGTATCATTTACGTGACGTGACTGTGAAGTGACCGAAGTGGCCCCGCCGGTACACTTCCCCAAATTCTATGACGACTTGTTAGAAAATGAATGGCATTTAAGGCAGTTGTTTGGCCATCTTTCATTCTATAAATATTCTTGCTTCTCCTTCATTCTAACTCTTGCACATTTTCAATAAACCTTAGCTTTTCTTTCAACTTTATTATTCCTTTTCCAATTTTGCGAAAACGGGTTACGCCCCTCCCTTTATACCTCTGCTTTGAGTAACCATGGATGCCGCGCCCGAATATGCTCACCAAGAAGAGGGAAATTCTTCCTCTGCCCCTATCCCGTCCGGTGGCACACTGCCGGTGTATGGCGAGTTGATCTCGTACTGCTTTGCTCTGAAAAAGGACTTTGCAGTAGAAAAACCCTACGATGCTCCGGGTCATCGAAATCATGCCTCGAGGTTCGTTCGATAGATAGAAGAACACCACCTCGAGGCTGTGAAGAGAGACTACAACTGGGGGGAAATGTGGTGCTGCAGATACCCTCTCGAGAAGAAGACGTTATGACTTATGTAGAGGGATTCCTGACCGTGTACACGTATCCGATTACATTAGGCCCCCTCGACCAACTTGTGCTCAAGTTCTGTAAAAGGTACCGAGTCACCTTGACGCAGATTCATCCGTCCTTCTGGCGGATAGTGTTGATGATGAGGTATTTCACTGAAAAGGTTGATCTTGAATTCACCCTCATCCACCTTATTAGGTTATACCGGCCTCAGCATTGTCGAGGCCTGATTGCGTTATGACGTCGGTCCACGAGGACTTTTATTGCCAGTGATGATGAGGACCAAAATGGGAGATGAATGAGTCAGTTTATTCAGGTGAGGACCGTCAACGTCATTCCAGCAGAGTTCCTGCCTTTTCCCGAGAAATGGAACTTCAAATGTAAGCATCATGTCGTGCCTTAGTGTATCTTGTTCTTATCAACTTATAAGAGTGTTTCTTTTTCTCTTTTTCAGTGGTCCCGTGGATGCCCAGAGAGGTCCCCGATCTTGCGTACTGGACTTAGAAGTTGGCATCTTCCTCGACATATGACGAGCGCAAGTGGCATGATCTCTCGAGGGGCATATGGGATGCGAATCACCACAGTATGAGTCGTGTGGTATTCCTTTTGATGAATGTTTCCTTTCATGCGTATTAACTCTGATGCCACATGTGTTGTTGGGTTTTCCAGAATAAGGTCATGTACCCTCGAGGAGAGTGAAGGCCCGAGGGAGAACAATAGTCAAAAAAGTTCCTCTATGGATGAGGACATTCTTGATAAGGCGGGGCATTCTCGGAGGCATAAAGGAGACACCGTTGCTGAGGAGATATTTATATACTTCGTCCATTCTACGGACGTCGGCTCCCCTTGTGAGGATGATTCTTTGTCTACGGCTCATGCTGGGGGCCCTTACAAGGTTGCTGGTTCTGCCAGGCCTAGGACTTCTAATATCGAAGAAGGGGTTCCCCGAGAGAGAGAAATCAAGAGTCCTCTACCATCATCTGCTTCTTCCCTCGAAGGTACTTCGACGGATGCTCGGGACCAGGGGCCTCCCAGGCCAATTGAGGTTTCGAGTGAGCATACCCCTATTGAGAGCGGTTCGATTAGGGCCGGCGGGGTCAAGCCGGTAGATGTATGTTCAACTTTCACGGAGGCCCAACGGCTCTGTTCCGAGGTGAGTTCTGATCGACCTTGTTGGATTTTTAGCTATGAATTTTCGTTTTTTAAACTAAAGTTTTTCTTTTGCAGGTCTTTGACAAACTGAAGGCCGAACTGCTTCGCTGTGAGGCCCGATTGCGGGAAGCTTCAGGTAAGAAAAGATCTCTCAAGATTCTTTGCAACAAGACAACAAGAGAGTTGATACATCTTCGGGTGGAGATGCATCGGAGCCGGATTTGCAAAGGCAAACTCGAGCGTCAGGTAATCCTTACCCTGAAGGGGTATGTGCCTCCTTTCTCACTTTTGGGAATTAACGCTTTGGTGCTTCAATTGCAGAAAAAAATAGAGGCGTTGGAGCTCCTTTGGGGAGAGGTCGGGCAAGTTAGGTCCGAATGCCAGGCATTGAAAGCGAAGCTAGGCATGCATGTTTCGACCCAAAGGAATGCTTTGGTCAAGGCTACTGCCCTCGAGATACAACTTCGAAATGCCCGGGAAGATAGCTCAATTCAATCGAGCAGGATTTCCAAGTTCGAGCCTAGCCTTCTAAACACGAAGGTAGAGGTTGTGGATGCTCGGGCAGAAGCTGAGGTATCTCGAACGAAGGCCGATAAAAAGATGGTCGTTTACTTGAAAGATGATGCCGATGCACGGGCTGAGCTGAGAGGAGCTTTCAATAGAGAGATGAGGAGCAATAAGTACAGCCGATGCAAGTCCCGGAGGGAGACCCTCGAGGAGATACATGCTAGGGGCTTTGACCTCTTAGAAGAGATAAAGAAGGCCAAGGCGGACGAGATTGACGCCAAGTTTTTCCTTTCTTCTTGAGCCGATGTTGAAACTTGATGGCTGTCGTGGGAGTCGGTCCGAGGGGCCTTTTAGGGAGTTGGTCCCGAGAGTATAATAGATTTTCTACTTTGTTTTTTGCATACACTCCTGTGGGAGTGTTGTAAATGTGTATTTGTAATATACACACACACACACACACAAACACACACACACATATATATATATATATATATATATATATATATATATATATATATATATATATATATATATATATATATATATATATATATATATGAGATATTCTTTGATTTTGCATGTTGGTAGTTAGCCCGGCGAATTGGACTTTGAGATGAGACCTTTGGTGTTATAAATTGGCCTTGAGGCTCTTTTAAGCTGGCGACTCAGGATCTTACGCTTTTTTGACCCTGAGGCGCTTTAATTAACCATATCGGGCTTAGTCTCCGATTCGGGTTTTGACTCGAGCTCAACGGCCCTCAGGTTTTCAAATTGGCCCTGAGGTGCTTGTTGTCGGTATGACCTGTAGCTGGCGACTCGGGCTCTTACGCGTAAGGTCGATACGACTAGCTGGCGACTTGGGCTCTTACGCTTTAGGTTGGTAAAACCTTTAATGTAACGGGCGACTTGGGCTCTTACGCTTTAGGTTGGTACAACCTTTAACCAGTTCTTTTCGAAGTTTTTCGAAGTAAATAGAGGCCTGTGATTTTATGGCAACAGTCAGACGTCTCCGAGTTGCGTTAGTTTGCCCGAAACCTTACGACGGTGGTCATAGTGTTTGGCCGTAGCCTTTTAGTCCCCGAGTGAGATAGCTATGTCATTTATATCGAAGGTATGACTTTTGGGTCTTACAAGTTTGATATATAGCCTTGACTTTGATATGGGGTTCATGCTTTGGGTCGGTAGGACCTGTAGCTGGAGACTTGGGTTCTTACGCTTTAGGTTATCAGTTTCGAGGACACGGCACGGTCCTTTTTTTTTCCTACGAGGATGTAGTTTGTGATTGTTACTCGGGTGTTCGCTTGTTTTTTGGCTCCTTCGATGTAGAAGGTGTCAGTGCCACATAGTGCACTGCCAATATTTCTCTTGCTGCGTGCTGCTCTCCGTATACTATTTTTACTGCATCCTTCATAGGGAACTCTATCATTTCGTGAAGGGTTGACAGCACCGCCCTCATATTGTGGATCCATGGCCTTCCAAGCAATGCGTTGTACCTCATGTCACCTTCGATGACATGAAACTTGGTATCCTGAATTGTGCCGGATACGTTGACCGGGAGGATGATTTCTCCTTTCGTTGTTTGGCTTGCCATGTTGAATCCATTGAGGACTCGAGAGGTGCGTATGATCTAGTCGAGCAACCCAAGTTGCTCTACCACCCTCGACCGAATTATGTTAGCCGAGCTACCTGGATCCACGAGGACACGTTTAATTTGAAATTTATTTAAAAAAAAAGAAATTACTAGTGCGTCTGTAACGACCCGGTCGGTCATTTTTAGAGTTAGCGCCCCGATCCCCTAATAACCGCTTCTCCTATGTCTATTTATGTTATTGGAACTTGTCGGAGCGTTGAGTGATGAAATCCGGAGTGATTTTGGACTCATAGTCCTTAAATGTGGATTTTAGCCTTTGAAATCAGGTCGTAGCTAGAGCTGTGTGAAGACGAATTTGGAATGAAATTCCGTCGACTACGTTAGCTCCGCTGGGTGATTTCGGGGTTAGGAGCGTGTTCGGAATGTGTTTTCGAGATCAGTTGCAGATTTAGGCTTGAATTGGCGAAGGTTAGAATTTCGGCGAGTTCGGCCGATAGGTGAAATTTTGATATCGGACTCGGAATGGAATTCCGAAAGAGACAGCAGGTCTCTAATGCCATTTGTGACCTGTGTGCAAAATTTGAGGTCATTCAGATGAGTTTTGACGTGTTTCGGCATCGGATGTGAATTCTAGAAATTTCATAAGTTCTTAGGCTTGAATCTATGCATAATTGATGATTTTGATGTTATGAGATGTGTTTTTAAGGCTAGACCAAGTTTGAACAAGGTATTAGGGTCAGTTGGTAGGTGGTTTAGGTCCCGGGGGCCTCGGGGTTGTTTCAAGTGCCCAACGGGTGAATTTGGAACTTTAAGAGAAGCTGAACCATTTCTGGTTCTGGTGTCTCGCACCTGCGATGGTTTTTCCGCAGGTGCGGACATGCAGGTGCGAAGGGGGTGCACGTAGGTGCGGATCTAGTTCAGGCTGGCCAGACTCGCAAGCGCGAAAGAATATCTGCAGGTGCGGAGCCGCACCTGTGACCCAGCCACCGCAGGTGCGACCCCAGGACTTTTAATGAGTTTTCGCACCTGCGATTGTGTTTCCGCAGGTGCAGCACCGCAGGTGCGATCCCAAGGTCGCAGGTGAGAAATCCCTGGGCTGGTTATACCAAAATTCGAGGGTTTTAAATTCATAACTCCAAAATCGATTAAGAGCTCGGGATTTGGCGATTTTCAGTGGAATTTGAAGAGAAGAATCATAGGTAACTTTTTCTAACCTTAATCGACCTGTATATCAATAATATCTATCAATTTCCTCAATCTAATCAATGAAATTTGATGAAAAAGCATGAAATTTGGATGATACTTCCCCAAGTAGAAATATGAGGATTTAGGGAGATTTAGACGTCGGATTTTTTTGATTCTTGTTCGAGTGAGTTCATGAGCGAATGGGTGTTCGGGAAATATAATTTTTACCCGATGCCGAGACGTGGGCCCGGGGTACTTTTTGGGTGAATTTCCAAATTTCGCGTATTAGCTTCGAACTTATTAGTTATTATGTTTCCTTGAAATGATATTTACATTATGCAATCGAATTGACTAGATTTGGGCCACCCGGAGTTAGATACTCGTAGCAAGAGCGTGGTATTGAGTTGATTAGCGCAGTCAAGGTAAGTGGCTTGCCTAACTCTGTGTTGGGGATTTCCCCCTAGGCATCTTTATACTGATTTTGTTACGTGGACACCGTGTACGTGAGGTGACGAGTGCGTGCACGGGTCATTGTTGCTAAAGTTCCATTTTTCCTTCATGCAATCACTCATTTCCATTCCTATATTACTATTTCCTGTCTTAACTGAGTAATTAGCTTAAGAATAAGCATGCCTACCTGTCCTTACTTGATTTCCTCTTATTTGCTACTAGTTGCGCCATGCTTAGGTAGTTTTACTCTATTCTTGCCTGTTGTTTTTCCTGAGCTGTTTAATTAAGTCGTATCCGACATAATTCTGCATTGCATATTTAAATTGGGACTACGGATCGAGATCCAGGAGCTTTCCCCCTGTAATGCGTTGCATATTTAAATTGAGACTACGGACGGAGATCCGGGAGCTTTCCCTCCTGTACTGAAATGCATATTTTAATTGGGACTACGGACGGAGATCCGGGAGCTTTCCCCCTGTACTGCATAGAATATTTAAATTGGGACTACGGACTAAGATCCGGAAGCTTTCCCCTTGTACTGCATTGCATATTTACTGTTGAGATATATGTTGTGCTGAGCCGAGAGCTCTCTTTCTGTTATTAATTCTTCTAGTTTCCATTAATCCTTTTTATCATTGCTTATCTATATTTCACTATTTTAAATTTATAATTGACTTGTTTTAAAACTCAGTAGATCCTCAACCTGACCTCGTCACTACTTGACTGGGGTTAGGCTTGGCACTTACGGAGTACCAAATGTGGAGTACTCACGCCCTTTCCTGCGCATGTTTTCCCCATGTGCAGATCCAGGTACCAATACACAGTTCAGTGGCTAGGCACATCTTAGCAGCTGCTTAGAAGACCGCGAGATAATTCTGTCGCGTCCGCAGGATCTCACGAGTCCCCTTCTTACTTTAGTATAGATATAGGAGATATATAGATACATTTTCCTTATTCCTTTGTATAGAGCTACATTAGTTCAGAGTTTGGGATTTTTTGATGTTCCGGGGTTTGGGAAAGTAAAAGCTGTAAATGCCGAGCGGCTAAAATTTTATAGTATCACTTCTTCTTTTTTGTTTCGATTATTAATTTGCCTTATTTTCCGCAAATTTTAGGCTTACCTAGTCGTAGAGACTAGGTGCTATCACGAGACCATTCAGAGGGTAATTTGGGTCGGGACAAGTTGGTATCAGAACGTCTAGGTTCATAGGAGTCACAAGCCGGTTTATTATAGACTCACGGATCGGTGCGGAGACGTCCGTATCTATCTTCGAGAGGCTATGTAACTGTTAAGAACAATCAAATTCCTTGGAATTCCTTATCGTGCTAGTTACTGTCATCAAATTCTTAAACTATATTCTATTCTTGATTGTAGATGGTTCGTACCCGTACCGGTCGTACTGATGACCAGGCACCCGAGCCCCCAGTCAGAGCCACCAGAGGTAGGGGTCGGGGGAGAGGACGAGCACGTGGTGCAGCCCGAGCACTGGCTAGAGCAGAGGTAGAGGAGCCCCCAACAGCTACAGTCGGAGGGGCACAGAAGGTCCCTACTGTTATTCCAGACCTCCAGGAGACATTGGCTCAGTTCTTGAGTGCCTTTAGTACTCTGTCTCAGGCGGGACTACTCCTGATAGCTCCAGCTACATCCCAAGCTGGGGGAGGGACACAGACTTCCGCAGCCCATACTCCTGAACAGAGGGTTCATATTGGGTAGGTTCCAGAGTATATTCCTATGCCCCCAGCAGCTTCAGCTCAACAGGAGACTAGGATAGCTGTTCCTGAGGCAGAGCAGCTCCGACTTGAGAGGTACAAGAAGTACCACCCACCTGAGTTCAGCGGACTAGCTTAGAATGATGCCCTGGGTTTTCTTGAGGGGTGTCATCGCATTCTCCGCACTATCGGTATTGTGGAGACGAGTGGGGTTTCTTTTACTACTTTCCAGTTGAGGGGAGCAGCTTTTCAGTGGTGGCGTGCTTTTGAGCTTAGTAGTCCGGACGAGGCAACTTCACTTACTTGGGCTCAGTTCTCCGAGATGTTCTTACTTGAGTTTGTCCCTCAGAACTTCAGGGATGCTTGGCGTGCGAAGTTTGAGCAGCTATGCAAGGGTACCATGAATGTGTCAGAGTATGCAGTTCGTTACAGCGATTTCGCTCTCCATGCACCAGCTTTGGTTGTCACTGTCAGAGAGAGGGTTCAACGCTTTATTGAGGGACTCCACCCCATTATTCGGACCAGCATGGCCAGAGAGCTGGAGATCGATATTACTTACCAGCAGGCCGTGAGTATTGCCCGAAGGATTGAGACTATATTAGTTCGGGATAGGGATGAGAGAGAGGCTAAGAGGTCTCGAGAGACTGGTCATTTTTCAGGAGCCCATTCACCAGCAGCACGCTATGGTAGGGGTTTTGTGAGTCGCCCCGTTCATTCAGCTCTCCCAGCAGCCAGTGGTATTCCAGCTCCTCTTAGACCTCAAGAGACTTATTATGAACCACCAGTATCTCAGGTGCCTCCTGCTCGAGGTGCTATCACTGGCCAGTCCAGCAGGCCAATTCAGAGTCAGAAGCGGTCGCCACGTCCTCCGAGGGGTTGTTTTGAGTGTTGTGACCCTCTTCATATGATCAAAGATTGCCCAGAGCGAGGAGGGGTGCACGACCTCAGACTTATCAGGTTCCACGTCTTCCATCAGGTCCCCCAGCTATTCTTCCAGCCCCAGCTGCTACCCCACCACCTCAGGCAGCTCGAGGTGGAGGTCGAGGAGGTCGAGGTCGCCCTAGAGGGGGAGGCCAGGCCAGGTACTATGCTCTTCCAGCCCGAACTAAGGCCATTGCTTCAGATTCAGTCATTACAAGTATTGTTCCCGTTTGTCATAGGGATGCATCGGTATTATTTGACCCATGCTCTACATATTCGTATGGGTCTTCTTATTTTTCTTCACATCTGGGGATATCTCGAGATTCTTTGAGTTCCCCCGTTTATGTTTCTACTCCGGTGGGAGATTCTCTTATTGTGGACCGCATATATCGGTCATGTTTGATTGTTATTAGTGGTTTTTAGACCAGGGCTGATTTATTATTACTCAGTATGTTAGATTTCGATGTTATATTGGGTATGGATTGGCTGTCTCCCTACTATGTTATTCTTGATTGTCACGCCAAGACCATGACGCTGGCTATGCCAGGATTACCGAGGTTAGTGTGGAGAGGTTCCTTAGAGTATACTCCCCGCCGAGTCATTTCTTTTCTTAAGGCTCAGCAGATGGTTGAAAAGGGGTGTGATGCGTATTTGGCTTATGTGAGAAATGTTAGTGCTGAGACCCCTACGGTTGAGTCAGTTCCAGTTGTCAGGGACTATCCTGATGTATTTCCAGCTGATCTTTCAGGTATGCCGCCCGATAGAGACATTGATTTCGGCATTGACTTGTTGCCGGGCACTCAACCCATTTCCATTCCTCCCTATCGCATGGCTCCTCCTGAGTTGAAGGAGCAGTTACAGGAGTTCCTTGAAAAGGGATTCATCAGGCCCAGTGTATCAACTTGGGGTGCTCCGGTGTTGTTTGTGAAGAAAAAAGATGGCTCGATGCGTATGTGTATTGACTACCGGCAGCTGATAAGGTGACAGTGAAGAACAGGTACCCATTGCCTCGCATTGATGATCTATTTGACCAGTTACAGGGTGCTAGGGTGTTCTCCAAGATTGATCTGCGTTCAAGTTAACATCAGTTGAAGATTCGGGAGCCGGATATCCCGAAGACTTCCTTCAGGACCAGATATGGCCACTATAAGTTCCTTGTTATGTCATGTGGGCTGACCAATGCCCCAGCAGCCTCCATGCACCTGATGCACAACGTATTTCGGCCTTATCTTGATACTTTCGTCATTGTTTTCATTGATGACATTCTGGTATATTCTCGGTCCCAGGAGGACCATGAGCAGCACTTGAGGATCGTGTTTCAGACATTGGGGGAGAAGAAGTTGTATGCCAAGTTTTCTATGTGTGAATTTTGACTTGATTCTGTGGAATTCCTAGTCCATATAGTGTCTTCGGATGGGATCAAGGTAGATCCGAATAAGGTGGAGGAGGTGCAGAGTTGGCCAGACCGTCCTCAGCTACTGAGATCCGCAGTTTCCTCGATTTGGTTGGGTATCGCCATTTTGTGGAGGGATTTTCATCCATTTCAGCGCCCATGACCAGACTGACCCAGAAGGGTGCACCTTTTATATGGACTGAGGAGTGTGAGGAGAGCTTTTGGAAGCTCAAGACAGCCATGACTACAGCTCCAGTGTTAGTATTACCCACATGTTCAGGGTCCTATACAGTCTATTGTGATGCTTCGAGGATTGGCCTGGCAGCGGTGTTAATGCAGGACGGTAGAGTGATTTCCTACGCGTCCAGGCAGTTGAAGGTGCATAAGAAAAACTACCATGTTCATGATCTCGAGTTGGCAGCGATTCTTCATGCCCTGAAGATATGGCGTCATTATTTATATGGTTTTCCCTATGATATATTCACGGATCACCGGCTTTTGCAGCACATATTCAGGCAAAAGGATCTAAATTTGCGCCAGTGTAGGTGGTTGGAGTTGCTAAAGGACTATGAAATCACTATATTATACCACCCGGGGAAGGCCAATGTGGTGACCGACGCCTTGAGTCGCCGGGCGAAGAGTTTGGGGAGTTTAGCATACCTTCATGCAGCTGAGAGGCCTCTAGTCTTAGATGTTCAATCCTTAGCAAGTCAGTTCGTGAGATTGAATCTTTCTAAGCCTTGCCGGGTATTATCTTGTGTGGTTGCTCGATCTTCCCTTTATGACCGTATCAGAGAGCGCCAGTATGATGATCCCACCTTTTGATTCTTCAGGATAGAGTCTGGCGGGGTGATGCCAGGGATGTGGCCATAGGTGATGACGGGGTGATGAGGATGCAGGGTCGTATTTGTGTACCCAACGTAGATGGGCTTAGGGAGTTAATTCTTGAGGAGGCCCATAGTTCGCGGTATTCCACCCTTCCGGGTACCGCGAAGATGTACCGGGATCTGAGACAACACTATTGGTGGCGAAGGATGAAGAAGGATATTGTGGAGTTTGTAGCCAAGTGTCTCAACTGTCAACAAGTCAAATGTGAGCATCAGAGACCGGTAGGGTTACTTCAGCAGATTGAGATTCCAGAGTGGAAGTGGGAGCGGATCACCATGGACTTTGTGGTTGGACTTCCTCGGACTTTGATGAAGCATGATGCTATTTGGGTGATTGTGGACTGGCTGACCAAATCAGCCTATTTCATTCCAGTGCTGACTACACATTCATCTGAGAGGTTAGCTGAGATTTATATCAGAGAGATTGTTCGCCTCCACGGTATCCCAGTATCTATCATTTCAGACAGAGGTACACAAATCACTTCACGGTTCTGGAGAGCCGTTCAGCAGGGGTTAGGCACCAGGGTAGAGTTGAGTACAACTTTTCACCCTCAGACGGACGGGCAGTCCGAGCGCACGATTCAGATTCTCGAGGATATGCTTCGTGCATGTATGATAGATTTTGGAGGATCATGGTATTGATACTTTACTCTTGCAGAGTTTGCTTATAACAACAGCTACCAGTCCAACATTCAGATGGCGTCGTATGAGGCTTTGTATGGTAGGCGGTGCAGGTCTCCCGTGGGATGGTTTGAGTCGGGCGAGGCTTGATTGTTGGGTACAGACTTGGTTCAGCATGCCCTGGACAAGGTGAAGGTGATTCAGGAGAGACTTCGCACAGCTCAGTCCAGGCAGAAGAGTTATGTGGACCGAAAGGTTCGTGACTTGGCATTTATGACTGGTGATCGGGTTTTGCTTCGGGTATCACCTATGAAGGGTGTCATGAGGTTCGAGAAGAAAGGCAAGCTGATTCCGAGATTTATTGGCCCTTTTGAGGTGTTGCGACGTGTTGGGGAGGTTGCTTATGAGCTAGCCCTGCCTCCCAGCCTAGCAGGGGTTCATCCGGTATTCCACGTCTCCATGCTCCGAAAGTATCACGGTGACCCGATTCATGTTTTGGATTTTAGCTCAGTCAAGTTGGACAAGGATATATCATATGTTGAGGAGCCTGTGGCTATATTAGACAGGCAGGTCAGAAAGCTCAGATCGAAGAATATTGCCTCAGTCAAGGTTAAGTGGAGGGTTCATCTAGTCAAGGAGGCGAATTGGGAGACCGAGCAGGATATGCGGAGTCAGTACCCTCATCTTTTCACAACTTCAGGTATGTTTCTATACTAGTTCGAGGACGAACGATTTTCTTAAGAAGGGGATAATGTAACGACCCGGTCGGTCATTTTGAGATTTAGCACCCCGATCCCCTAACAAATGCTTCTCCCATGTCTATTTATGTTATTGGAACTTGTCGGAGCGTTGAGTGATGAAATCCGGAGTGATTTTGGACTCATAGTCCTTAAATGTGGATTTTAGCCTTTAAAATCAGGCCGTAGCTAGAGTTGTGTGAAGACGGATCTGGAATGGAATTCCTTCAACTCTGTTAGCTCCGCTGGGTAATTTCGGGGGTTAGGAGCATGTTCGAAATGTGTTTTCGAGATCGGTTGCAGATTTAGGCTTGAATTGGCGAAGGTTAGAATTTCAACGATTTCGGCCGATAGGTGAAATTTTGATATCGGACTTGGAATGGAATTCAGAAAGAGACAGCAGATTCGTAATGCCATTTGTGGCCTGTGTGCAAAATTTGAGGTCATTCGGATGAGTTTTGACGTGTTTTGGCATCAGATGTGAATTCTAGAAATTTCATAAGTTCATAGGCTTGAATCTATGCATAATTGATGATTTTGAAGTTATGAGATGTGTTTTTAAGGCTCGACAAAGTTTGAACAAGGTATTAGGGTCAGTTGGTAGGTGGTTGAGGTCCCGGGGGCCTCGAGGTTGTTTCGGATGCCCAACGGGTGAATTTGGAACTTTAAGAGCAAGTGAACCATTTCTGGTTCTAGTGTCACGCACCTGCGATGGTTTTTCCGCAGGTGCGAAGGGGTGCACGCAGGTGCGGATGTAGTTCAGGCTGGCCAGACTCGCAAGCGCAGAAGAATATCCGCAGGTGCGGAGCCGCACCTATGACCCAGCCACCGCAGGTGCGACCCCAGGCCTTTCAATGAGTTTCCGCACCTGCGATTATGTTTCCGCAGGTGCGGAACTGCAGGTGCGATCCCAAGGTCGTAGGTGCGAAATCCCTGGGCTGGTTATACCAAAATTCGAGGGTTTGAAATTCATAACTCTAAATCGATTGAGAGCTCGAGATTTGGCGATTTTTAGTGGAATTTGAAGAGGAGAATCATAGGTAACGTTTTCTAACCTTAATCGACCTATTTATCAATAATATCTATCAATTTCCTCAATCTAATAAATGAAATTGGATGAAAAACCATGAAATTGGGATGATACTTCCTCAAGTAGAAATCTGAGGATTTAGGGAGATTTAGACGTCGGATTTTGTTGATTCTTGTTCGAGTGAGTTCATGAGCGAATGGGTGTTCAGGAAATATAATTTTTACCCGATTCCGAGACGTGGGCCAGGGGATATTTGGGCGAATTTCCAAATTTCGCGTATTAGCTTCGAACTTATTAGTTATTTTGAAATGATATTTACACTATGCAATCAAATTGACTAGATTTGGGCCACCCAGAGTTGGATAATCGTGGCAAGAGCGTGGTATTGAGTTGATTAGCACAGTCAAGGTAAGTGGCTTGCATAAATCTGTGTTGGGGATTTTCCCTTAGGCATCTTTATACTGATTTGTTTACGTGGACGCCGTGTACGTGAGGTGATGAGTGCGTGCACGGGTCATTGTTGCTAAAATTCCATTTTTCCTTCCATGCAATCACTCATTTCCATTCCTATATTATTGTTTCCTGTCTTAACTGAGTAATTAGCTTAAGAATAAGCATTCCTACCTGTCCTTACTTGATTTCCTCTTATTTGGTACTAGTTGCGCCATGCTTAGGTAGTTTTACTCTATTCTTGCCTGTTGTTTTTCCTGAGCTGTTTAATTAAGCCGTATCCGACATACTTCTGCATTGCATATTTAAATTGGGACTACGGACCGAGATCCGGGAGCTTTCCCTCCTGTACTGAAATGCACATTTTAATTGGGACTACGGACGGAGATCCGGGAGCTTTCCCCCGGTACTGCATAGCATATTTAAATTGAGACTACGGACGGAGATCCGGGAGCTTTCCCCCTGTACTGCATAGCATATTTAAATTGGGACTACGGACTAAGATCCGGGAGCTTTCCCCTTGTACTGCATTGCATATTTACTGTTGAGATATATGTTGTGCTGAGCCGAGGGCTCTCTTTCTGTTATTAATTCTTCCAGTTTCCATTAATCCTTTTTATCATTGCTTATCTATATTTCACTATTTTAAATTTATAATTGACTTGTTTTAAAACTCAGTAGAGCCTCAACTTGACCTCGTCACTACTTGACTGGGGTTAGGCTTGGCACTTATGGAGTACTGAATGTGGAGTACTCACGCCCTTTCCTGCACATGTTTTCCCCATGTGCAGATCCAGGTACCAATACACAGTTCAGCGGCTAGGCGCATCTTAGCAGCTGCTTAGGAGACCGCGAGGTAATTCTGCCGCGTCCGCAGGATCTCACGAGTCCCCTTCTTACTCTAGTATAAATATAGGAGATATATAGATACATTTTCCTTATTCCTTTGTATAGAGCTACAGTAGTTCAGAGTTTGTGACTTTGTGATGTTCCGGGTTTTGGGAAAGTAAAAGTTGTAAATGCCGAGCGGATAAAATTTTCTAGTATAGCTTCTTCTACTATTTCTATTATTGTTTTGCCTTATTTTCTGTAAATTTTATGTTTTCCTAGTGCTAGAGACTAGGTACCGTCACGAGACCATTCGGAGGGTAATTCGGGTCGTGAAAGCGTCATTGTGAGGTTGAGACAAGGTCTCGATTTCCTCTTTGCTGAATGAAAGGGCGTCTTTAGGTATGTAGCTCCGAGTTTGCTTTTCCTTGGTGATATATACTTTCGTTTGCTTAAAAATGGGTCCCTGAGGGACGTCGATCCCACCAATAATCATGTGGATGACATGTCGTGGTTCTTCTGTTTCTTTTTTCTTATTTGCCTCTCTTTCCCGAAATTGATTTTTAGCTCGGTCGTTGAGGAACTCTCGAAGGTACCCTTTGCTGATTAGTCGGGCCACCTCTTCTCGAAGCTGTCTGCAATCTTCAGTCCTATGATCATGGGTGTCGTGAAATTCGCATATCAAGATGGGGCCCTTTGTGAAGGATCTGATAGCACGGGTCTCGGTCACCTGGTGTCCCTGATCTTGCTAATGGCCGATACTATTTCTGAAACATCAATGTTGAAGTTGTACTCAGATAGCCGGGGTGCCTATACCGGTCCTGCATGCCTGTCAAATCCTGCTTTGCTCACGAGTCCCCGAGGATTCTGTCCTCGGTCCATCCTTTGGTCATTTCGAGGTATGTTACGCCTCGGGATGTTTCTCCGATGTTCTACGTACAGTTGATACCTTTCTTTGTTTGGCCTTGGATCTCTTTCTGGGAGCCTTGATTCCTTTTCTAAGACTCTTCTAGGATACACCGAACCCGAGGGGGCTTCCAATTGGTCGTCCTCGGCCCTGATCTTCGACTGGTACTTGTTGGGTACATCTGCCCAAACTACGGTGGGGTACTCGATTAAATTCTTCTTTAGCTGTTTCAAAGCTATCGAGCTTCGCTCATTCAAACCCTGAGTGAAGGCTTGCACCGCCCAATCGTCGGAGACCGGTGGTAATTCCATTCACTCTGGTTGAAAGCGGGACACGAATTCCTTTAATATTTCATTCTCCCTTTGCTTGATTTTGAAAACATCATATTTTCTTGTAGCGACCTTGATGGCACCAGCATGTGCTTTTACAAAGGAGTCCGCAATCATGGAAAATGAATCTATTGAGTTCGGGGGCAGGTTATGATACTACATCATGGCCCCTTTGGATAGTGTTTCTCCAATTTTTTTCAATAGAACAGATTCAATCTCTTCGTCTCTCAAGTCATTGCCTTTCACAGCACAAATGTAGGCAGTGATGTGCTCATTGGGGTCCGAAATTCCGTTGTACTTTGGGAGATCGGGCATTCTGAATTTCTTCGGGATATGCATCGGGGCTGCACTCGACATAAAAGGCTTCTGCACAAACTTTTTTGAATCTACACCCTTTAGGATCGGGGGTGCGCATGGGATCTGATTAACCCTCGAGTTGTAGGTCTCCACTTTCTTATCGTTAGCCTTTATCTTCTTTTCGCCTAATTCAATCCTTTTTGCGAGGTCTTCGAGCATTTTTATAATGGTGGGGTCGGCTGCCGACCCATTATTGCTCGATCTTTCTGGTGCCTGTTAGACTCGAGGAGCCGTAGCCGGTGGTGCTATACTCGGGGTTCTCTGATGGCTTTGTAGCTAATCAGTAGCCACCTGTTGTGCCTGCAACATTTCAAAAACAACATGAAGGCTAACTTCCCTTTCCCTTTGAGGAGGGGTTCCTTATGTTTCACGTTGGTCTCCTTCACGAACGCTTTCGTCTACATGAGAGTTCACATCGACATGTTGGGCGTTGCGTGATCCTTCATCGACAGGAATTTGCACTGGTGCCCCCTCAGGGTTTTGTGGTGGCATACCGGCACCTGAAGCAGCTGCGCTGTTTTCTCCGTGGTCCTCAGGACCGTTGTTTTCATGTGCGTTTACTGAGTTAGACATTTTCTGACCTGAAATTGAAGATTCTTGGGCAAGAAAAAGTGTGAAGAATCACTTGTGTTTTTGGAAAACCAGCATTAAAACAATCACTATTATTTTTAACCCCACGGTGAGCGCCAAACTGTTTACCTTGAAAATGGTAATTACAATTATATTTGATTATGTGGTTCTAAAAATAGGTGATCTATTTTAATACCGGTTGTTTAGACAGTAGATGCTGAGTATGAAGCGGGAAAAATGAAATAAGTGCGAAAAGAACTAGATTGCGCAAACCAGGTATCGAAGAGGCCGGTCTCGAGGGTGGTCGGGTAGGCCTCAAAGTCGAGCTCGAGAAGCTTGATTAGGGGCTACCGGTAACGGTATAACAGTATTGAATGCCTTAAGGTTGGCCTATTTATGATCAATAATAAGCAATGAATGAAGAATAACTCAAGAACACAATAAATGAGAAGCAATAATTTAATGAGACAATTGTTGAGAATGTTTTTGTTAGAGAGCAAAGAATATTCTTGTTCTTGTATTGAATCTCATGTGTGTTACAAAGTAACATGGGTCCCCTTTATATAAGAAGGGGAATCCTAACATAGTACATGTGTAATCATTACAAAGAGATACAGCTGGTACATCTATTTAATATAAAGAAAAATGGATGGTACAACAATTTAATGCCATGGTACGAGCATGTACTATCTTGTGTACTTTGTTAGTTTTAACCACGTGCCCCTCGCGGATTTTTCGCCTTTTCATGTCGACCCTTGATTTGTACTGCCTCGAGGTCGAGGACCCTCGATGTGCCCCTCGATGCCGAGCTCGAGCCTTCGACCCTTCATTTTCATCGAAGTGGTCATGAAATCGGACTCTCCGATTTTAGCCGTATACACTCTCCTCACAAAATTACAATATTTTTTTTTATAGAGAAATACATTTCCAGACATAATTCAAATTCCAAAAAAAAAATTCAACTTAACTCCAAAACATTAAAAAAAACATAATTTTCATGTACTTAAATACATATCTAAAATGTACAAGATGGAGTAATCATTGCAAGTCAAATCTTTCTTGCCGAGAACATAGATACAGGGGCCCCAAACTGGTGTTATTATAGGGTGGGGGTCCTCCACTTTCCCCTCTATGCTCTACAGCACTCAATTTGGAAAATTTTCAAGAGGAAATGAACCTGTGCAGATATTTAATAGAGGGAAAGCAGAAAATAATAGGTGGATGTGCCGACAACAGAAAAATTACTATAGCTATTTTAAGTTCAAAATGATAATCTTTTTGGTCAATTTTTTTTTTTTTGGGCTAAAAGTGCTTTTTTTTTAGCTAAAAATTGGAGTGTTTGGCCAAGCTTTTTGAAGGAAAAAAATGCTTGTGAAGAGAAGCAGAAACCGTTTTTGAGAAGCAAAAAAAAGTAGCTTCTTTCCAAAAGCATTTTTTTGAGAAAAATACACTTAGAAACAGTTTTTAAAAGCTTGGTCAAACACTAATTACTGTTCAAAAGTGCTTTTCAAATTAATTAGCCAAACACAAACTGCTTCTCACCAAAAATATTTTTTTTAAAAGTACTTTTAAAAAAAACACTTCTCAAAATAAATTGATTTTAGAAGTTTGGCCAAACATGCTATGAAAATCAACGTAGCTTTTTGCACTTGTGAGATATTACAAGAATGAGAAAACACATGTAAGTAGTGATCACATCAAAGTTATTCCTAACAGTAAGATAAGTGCTACTTCACTAAACAATGCTTCAAGAGCTAGTTACAATATGCTTGACTAGCACAACAATGGGTTCAAATTTATTACAAGTTAGAACAAAGAAAAGTGGCAGCCCAGTGCACGAAGCATTCCGCATTTACACAGGGTTCGGAAAGGACAGTATCCTGAGGGATGTGATGTAGACAGCCTATCATGATGTAAGCACATCGGCTGATTCCATGACTCGAACTCGTGACCTATTGGTCACACAGACAACTTTACCGTTGCTTCAAGGCTCCCTTCAGAACAACAAAGGTGCAGTGGTTGAAAGAAATGAGACTCCAAACAAAGCTAAAATATAACAAAGGAAACAAGAAAAGGGGTTTCTAATAGTCCAACTATGCTTCAGGATGATTAGTTGCATTAACATGTACATTGATCACCTTATTATTGCCCTTTGGTCACCTCAAATACCTCCTCAAATCGCTCGTTGATGATGGAGAGATCTCGCCACCAAGACTCTCCGTGCAACAAGAAGAATAGTTAGATTGTTGTTCATATACGAAATGTACTCCATTAAGGCTCTTAAAGCTTGGACTCCTCAGACTATGTTCATAACCTATAGGAATATTGCCATAACGGTCAGGGACAGGGAAAGAAAGCCGTTTCTTAGCTGACCCTGCTCGATCCCCCTCCGGGGTTGAAGGCCTCTGTCGTGGGGCGCTTTGTGAACGGATTCTTGCCAAGGCAGACTCGGTTGCAGCCATGTAGTTAGGAATTGGTGCAGCACCAGGAGTCAGTCTATTACGTTGGTGTGAGCTACCGTTGAATGAGTAGTTATAATTAGGCTTCAGGCTTGGAGTTTGAGCCCCGTTACTACTTCTGTCGTCTCGTGGACATCGAGGACTTGCAGAACGGATTTGAATAGGTCTAGTTTTGGATGGAGAAGGTGTAACGGGGAATTGAAAAGATTGATTTTGGTGGGATCTATGAATGGGTGAACTTGGTCGTTGGTGTTGTTGTTGTTGTCGTTCATCCCATCTTCTTAAATTAGGAGCTAAATATGAATAAGGTTGCGACGTATCCATTTCAACAGTTTTAACAGTGTCAATACTCTGATCAGTTGATGCTCTTCCCCTGCTGTGTTTGTCCCATGATTTTGCAGCCATCCACTGATGATGCTTTTCTCCAAAATCACTTTCACTTCCTATCGAGGAATTTCTTCCTGCTCTCCGCGTCTGTCATGCAAAAAACAGAAACGATTGGCAAACAAGGAAGTTTTGGAAACAAGAAAATAACCAACATGGATATGGAGAACCTGTTGAGAAAAGGCGTCCGATAAGGTCCTTTCGCGTCTCAAAGCAGCTTCTTTTCTCTTTTGTAACATTGCTTTTACCTCTTCAATAGTGTGAGGCCTTTCATCCCAATCATCTGGAATGCTGCTTCCATCTCTTGACTGGCATACGCAAATTATGCCAATGAGTTAAAATGAAAAATAATATCAACAACATTATCACTGTCTGTTTTGTACCATAGGTAAGAAAATCAAGATTGACTTACCATTGATTTTCTATCTATGATGTCTTGGAGATACTGGGAATTCCAGATGCTACTGGTGTCACTAAATGTTGATTTTCTACTTCCTTCTTGAGATTGCCTAAAGCGCTGGTCAAGTACTCGCGCTTGAACTCTAACAAGAGCTTGCATGCATTTGAGAGTCATCTTGGCTTGTTTCCGAACATTGTGACCTCTCACTAAAGCTTGCAATTTCACTAGGCCTTTTAGTGCCTTTAGAGCCCTTCTTGCCTTTACACTCACAACAAAATCATATTCCAAATTCATTCAATAATGGTCAAAAAAATTGAAAACTAAGACCATAGCATCACTCTACATTGGATAATCATAATTAATATAAAAGAAACCATTTTTCTTTTTCTCATTTTGTAATGTCTGAGAGGGTGTACCGAAAACAGCCTCTCTACCTCCTCAACCCCACTTGTGCCACTCCACTGGGTTTGTTGTGATGCTGAAATGTCATTTTTTAATTGAGCTTCACTTCTAAGAAATGTCTTTATTCTTTAAGGTGGAAGGGAATCAGATTCTCAGGTTGCATTCTTGATATTGATTCAATAAATCTTACTCCCTCCATTTCAATTTATATGAACATATTTGACTGGACACGGAGTTTAAGAAAAGAGAGAATGACTTTTGAATTTGTGGGGTAAAATGAGTCACATATATTTTTGTGTGGCTATAAATCGTTGCATAAAGCTAAATTATTTCCAAATAAGGAAAGTGGTTATTCTTTTTATCACGGACTAAAAAGGAAATAAGTTCACATAAAACGGATGGAGTATTTGATTAAGGTGGTGTTCAGCCTATTCGTGCAACAACTCGATAACGGGCTACTTTATCGAGTACGTGCTACTTTTCACCTACACATAGATACAGGGTAATTCTGTCTATCAAATTTAACTAGATATAAAGAAATCACCTAGATTTTTTTGGATTGAATATAATATATCTATTGATGCATCTACAGGGCAAACAAAAATGGAATTAATTAAAGATAGTATCACAACTCATCACATACCAGATATCCCCTGAAAGCTGTCTGAATTATAATTGCAGCCTGATGCTCTCTATCTCCGGCATAAATAGGAGAACTATAGAATCTAGAAACAGGTGGTTTGGCCAGCCGAGCAATTTCCGCAGCTGCCTGAGCTGTGGCGACCGCCGCCTGAGCTGCAGCTGCAGTTGCCACAGCCACTGCAATGGCATGCCTTTGGTCCGCTCCTTCAGTTGAAGGAGCAGACACATCATCATTCTCCGATTTAATAGTAGTTTGATGTGTTATCCCATTTTCAAGATTAGTTGGCTTCCTGAAAAGCCACCTTCTCTTTTCCTTCTTCTGCATGAATTCAAAAACAAGAAAGTTAGCTAATATGGTAAAAGATTGAGCCGAGAGTCTATTGTACGCAGCCCTCCCCTTACATTAATTGCAGCGTAAAAGATGGATCTAATGTGATGAACTAAATAAAATAAAAAGAAAGAGAAGTGGGGTAGTGCCTTTTCTTCTTCATCTTCATCAACTTCCATAGGTTGATTATCATCTCTTCTTTTATTTTGCTTCTTCTTTTCAGGGTCTTTAGTAGGAGATCTAAAAGCTCTTTTAACAGCAGTCAACCAAGAAGAAGAAGAAGATCTTTCTTTCTTATTTCCCATATAGAGTTTAGTAAATGAAAATATTGACGGACAACTCAAAGAAATATATATGCTATTCTCAGACAAAGATGGAGAAAAAGTAGTGAATGAAGTAAAAGATACAACGACAAAAGTAGAGTGGATATAAAAGTGAAAGCGAGAGATATACAGGCTAGCTTTGAATATGATGGATATATTACATTATGGAGCAGTTCTTTCTGGTATTGTTTTGGGGCCAAATAGAGGCTTGGTCTTTATTTCCTACTTGAGTTTAATAAATTGTGGCATTGACCTATATAAAAGATAAAGTAGTACTAATTTGCTATCGTCTATATAATTAGACTAATAGTGTCAAATTAATTTCTTTGCACTATTCGTCTGTATGTGAATATCTATGGTGTATTTAAATTATATATAATAATATCTTAATAATTTTTTTTCATCACCGAAAGAAGTGTTGGAGCAACGATAAAGTTATCTTTATAGATCACGGGTACGAGCCATAGAATTAGCCACTAATATTTGCATTCATAGACTGCCTACATCGTACCCTTTGGGATAAGACCCTTCTCCCGTCCCTACGTGAATGCAGGATGCTTCGTGCACCGGGCATCATTACTCCCTCATAGATCTGAAATGTATTAATATTGTTTTTTGGACGGAAAAAGTATAATATAGTAAGGGGACGTTTGGTACGCGAACCAAATTATTCTGGGATTATATTCATGTGATTATAATTCTCGGTCTAATTTATCCCACCTGAGAGGTGGGATAACACAATCTCAAGTTTGATAGAATAAGATGGTTTAATCAGGGTTAAGTATGAGATTAAATTTACTACGTTTTATTGACATTCTTATCCCCATGGGCGAAGCTACATGTTATAAAAGGTGGCCAACTAACCACCTTTCGTCGAAAAATTACATTGTGTATATAAGTAAAATATTAGATTTCAGAGATATATAACATATATTGAACACGCTTGAGTAAATTCCTACCTTCACCACTGTTTATCCCCGCGTACCAAACGACCCCTAATAGGTTACTTAGCATTTACTCATCAATGCTACTCCTATTTAATTGAGTTTAATGTAATTAAATTTTGAGTGATCTGATTGTATGCACCAATAAGTGCAATTTAAAACTCTTTTTATATAATTTATATATACAAAACTTAAATTAATCCTTCTTGAGGAGTATTCTTATTAACTTAATCTTATTTTGGGGTCTGTTTTCTCTTGGTCCTGCAGACCGCAGAGGACAATGACAGTAGTGGGGGGTGGGTGTCAGAATTGGGAGAGGGAAAGTGGAGGTCAGCAGCTTTGAACGCAAAAATTAAATTATTTAAAAGGACAGGTTATCTAATCTATAAATAAATCTAAAAGAGAGAGAAGAGTGACTGTGTACTGTGTCTGTTCAATGTTTTCAGATCTAAAACTAAATAAGTCACTGAATATTTATGTCTATACTTTGAAAGCAGTGTGTTATGAGTTATTGAGACGATCGATTTCGCGTTGTTGAAGAATTCTGCACAGCAACCTAAACTACCCTTGTCACCCTCACACTTTTCTTTTCTTTTATGTTTTTGGGACAAATCTTGTACTCACTCAAAATGTTAGGTGTTAGTCCTAATTTTTTTGTTATATTTGGTTTTTTTTATTCGTGAAGGAAAGAATAATATATTTATTATAGTTAAATTTTCTTTTTTGTAGAAGGAAATTATAATTCTTTCATGTTTAGTTAGCTTTTTTTTTTAGGAAAATGTTTGGACTTCTATAAATTGAAGATCCTTCCTTCTTATTTAGTAGCATTCACAATGTAGTCATATGAGTTTGAGAGTCGTGTTTAGGGGGAGAACTTAGGGGACAAGTGTTATTGTATCACTTATGTTTGCCTCTTCGTGAGATTGTTCTCTTGATATTTTGTACTCTCTTTTATACAGTGGATTGCCCATCTCTGCGGTGTACATAGGTCAATTTCGACCGAACCATGTTAAATATTTATGTCTCTTTTGGTGTATTTTTCTTTTGTTGTCTGATTTATCGCTGTTCAAGATTTGTTTTACTAGCTCCCGCATGACACCTGATTTTTTTGGTCCTAACACAAAGTTCGGTATTTTGCTTTGCAACCTCGACTAATTTTGATTCGTGTTGCCAAAGGCGCATTTATAACTTAAATCATGGGGTATGTGAACTCATAATCTCTTATCAAATTAGGTATTTTATGTATGTATTTTTTAAAATTCGTCTGATATTATGTGTTGACAACTATGTTCCAAAAGATTGAATGATGTATTTGGTTAAATATTGAGTTATTTATTTAGAGGAACAGAGATCAATTCTCATAGAATTCGACTCTGCGCGCGGCATAAGCTCCTTAAAGGGGAAGCGTCCCCAATAAAAAAAAATTCATTCTCAAAGCTCAAACTCGACTAATTAAGAATGGAAAGATCAGGATTCACCCACCATAATCTTGGTGGTGTTATTTTTCAGTAGCACACGTATATTGGATAACTATATTTATCAACTTTGGTAAATGAAAACATTATCTAATTTGTTTTATTTCGACTGAAATTTAAACTCTTGATCTCTTATAATTTCTTTTATCTTTAATTGATCGTTAAAGTTACCTCTAATTGGATGCAGTTCTCACCTTTCTTTTAGTTTTCCCCTTTTTTTTTTATTAAAAAAATAAAGCTTTTTTCCACTTTCTTTTCTCCCACTATGGAACTACAACTCCTCCAACCAAAAAAGAAATTCTGATTACCTCTCATGGTGTCACGTGATACCACCATTCACCAAGGCATTTGTATATGTATTTTATTTGCTACTTGTTTACTCAATCATTATTTAATGCTTTATATTATCCTTGTCTCTGAATACTGATTCAGAATTTTTTTTTTTTTCATTTTCTTAATGAAGAATTCTGTTGCTAACGTGCAAGAATGGTAATCTCCTTCCAAAATTTTTACACAATTTTAATAAGTTAAAAGGTACCACAAACAATTGTCCATAACTAGTGAATTAATTAATTAGCTGGAAAAAAAAAGCATTCTTTTACAGTACTTTAAATTTTATTGATAGCGTAATACAAACTCTTTTTTTGCTCACCTAATATTCGATATTCTGATTATATCCAAATTCGCGTCGCGTAAGATCTATTTAAGAGGGAATCAATTCTTAACAAGATTTTATTCATATTCAGGATTCAAAATCGATGTCTATAATTAAGGGTGTGAGCGATTTTATCCATGCCAGCATAACCCATGCATGTTGATGAGATGTAAATTTAGGGTCCGGTTGCTTGTTTTGAGATAAGTATTGGAATTTAATAAACTTGGCGCGGGCTCAAAGTACAACTGTACTACTATTACAGATTGGTCAAAGTCCAAACTGGTATTTTTATAAAAAAAGGTTCCAAAACTCGTAAAACATACACATTATTTGAGAATCTTGTTGCTCCAACCTGGCAGTCAAAATTCCAATGGTGTGAAGCCGGGAACGGGAGGAAGTTAAAATTTAAAGTTTATGAGTTTTGAATTTATTATCGAATTTATAACTTGTTTTAATTATTGAGTTCGTAATTATATATATTTACTGAATTTCTAAATATAAATACATAATTATAATAAAATGATTGGATTCGTCCAAACCCGTACCTAATATTGTTACCCCGCCATGAACTATCGTATATTTTATTTTCGCAAGTTGATGGTAAATCTGAATCTTTTCACTCGAACAATTTGAATACGTAGAGTCGACTCATTTCACTCGACCAAAAACAAAGGGTAAAATAGAATAATTTCAGATTCTACGAGGACAAATTTGGACTATTTTCGGATTAAAAAAGTGAAGCAATACTTCTATCTTTATTAGACATTAACCCTTTTTATCGAATGACCTATTAGTTTTATGTTGTTTATGGTTTTTTTTTTTCAGAACCTTATTTGTCTTGTTCTTTACCTTATCCGACTGCAATGCCAGTAAACACATATTCCCTTTGGTCCACAATAAGTGATCAATTTTTTTTTTTATTTTGGTTCAAAATAAATTTATTTATATAATCAAGAAAGAATTCAATTTATTTTTACGAAATAACTTTTATGTACATATCCCTAAAAGGTTTTCTTACTCCTCACATTAAATATTTAATTAAAGGTAGTTTAGTTATACTAAGTATTTTTATATAGAATTTAGTATTTTTTAATGGACGTGCTAAAAGTAAATTAGTCACTTATTGTGAACCGGAGGAAGTACTGTATTAATGAAACGATTATAAAAGAGGGTTTCCTTAGAAATTAATGTACAGTCTTATTTAATAAATAGGTAATTAAGTACGTCAGTAATAAATATATAAATAAATACATCATCTTGTTAAATTAAAAATGTAGATAAGGCGCATTTACTAAATAGTGCAATAACTTTTCATGTTGCGATATGCAACAAAGGAATTAAAGACATATACAACCTTCATATTAATGGTCAAATAACGCATATGAGAAAGCATGCGAAGCTCCGGAAAAGTTCAATGAGACTCAACTCTACCACAAACTCAAACTTACATAATCTAATAATAAGAAAGTGTAGTACTTCCGTCGTCCCAATTTATTCGATGGTGTTCGATTTTTGAGAGTCAAACAAGTTGTTCTTTTATCGTATTTTACATATGTTTTTTAAATAATTTAAATTTTAATTGTTATTATTATTTTTTACGTAGTTTCTAAATATGTAAATTTTATTTTGAATAACTTAAAGATTTTATGTCCAAATATACAATCAAACTTAAAAAGTTTGATTTTCGAAAAGAAAAAAGTGTCACATAAATTAGGACAGAGGGAATGTGTGTGGGTGTGTGTTAGATGTTTGCCCTAATTTTTCTTACTATATTTAATATTCCTATTTTTTGGAGGAAGGACATTATATTTACGATGATTGAGTTTTTCTTTTCTTAGAAGAAATTTATAAATCTCCAATATTTGGCTAGTCTTTTTTCTCGGAAGAAAATATTTGGACTTCTATAAATTGAGGATCTTTCTTTCTCATTCAGTAGCATCCACAATGTAGCTATATGAAGTTTGAGAGTCTTGTTTAGGAAAAATACTTTACGGGACAAGTGTTAGTGTGTCACTTGTGTTTTCCTCTTCGTGAGGTTGTTCTCTCGATATTTATACTCTCTTTATATAGTGAATTGCCCATCTTCGTCGTGGATGTAGGTCAATTAACTGAACTACGTTAAATATTTGTATCTCTTTTGGTATATTTCTCTTTTGTTATCTGATTTATCGTCGTTGAAGGTTTGCTTTACTGCCTTTGCATGACACCTGATTATTCGGTCCTAACAAGTGGTATCAAAGAAAGATTCATGGCAGGTTCATCTTCTTGAGTTTAGTTCTAGCCGCAACCTATTTGACGGTAATCATAATTTTTTGTATGAAAAATTTGACCAGAGTACTACTCAAGTTGAGACCAACTTTATGGTGGAGATTTGGAGATGCTACATGTTAAAGGTTACGTGAAAAATGTGGATCAAGTTTATTTTGTTAGAAAATTCAGGTCAAGGGGGAGAATTGTTAGATATTTGTCCTAATTTTTCTTACCATATTTGGTATTTCTATTTCTTGGAGGAAAGGACAACATATTTACCATAATTAAGTTTTCCTTTTCTTAGACGGAAATTATAATTATCCCATATTTGGCTAGTCCTTTTTCTGGGAGGAAAAAATTTAGACTTCTATAAATTGAGGATCTTTCTTTTTCAATCAGAAGCATCCACAATGTAGCCATATGGGATTTGAGAGTCTTGTTTAGGGGAAAAATTTTACGGGACACATGTTAGTGTGTCACTTGTATTTACCTCTTCGTGAAATTGTTCTTTCGATATTTATACTCTCTTTTATATCATGGATTGCCTATCTTCGCCGTGGATGTTGGTCAAATTGACCGAACCACGTTAAATATTTGTGTCTCTTTTGGCATATTTCTCTTTTGTTATCTAATTTGTCGTCGTTGAAGGTTTGTTTTATTGTCTTCGCATAACATCTGATTATTCCGGTCCTAACAATATATTCACATTTAATTATGGTGAATGAATAAATAAAATTTTGACGAGTAACTAATCGATTACCTTTATTTCAGTTATTCTTTGCCCTCTTCCTAATCTATTTTGTTCTTCATCCTCCAAAATAATCCCAAAAGGTTATTTCGGAAAACTTATTTATTCTAATGTGGATGGACAGTAGTTGAAGTAGGCGGCTCTCCTAGAGTTGGTTCCTTCCTTTAAGATCTTTATAAATTTTAATAGAAATCTTTTTTCTTGAATATTATTCAAAAAATAATTTTTTTAGCGTACTTAACAAGTCGATAAAACATAAATCCAACTTCAAAAATTCAAACCAAATTCACTTTCGTATTGAGCAAATAGAAAATAAGATTTAGTAAAATGGCAAGAACCATCTTCTTCCTCAAGCCAAATTCTTTTTTCCCATTTTATTAGCAATTGATCAATGCACCGGGGCGGAACTAGAGCTTCGGCAACATGTTCGACCAAACCTAATAGTTTAACACAATGTGTATATTTCTATTAAGAAATCTCCTGCATAGGTATAAATTCTTACTTTAAAACCTAGTAACATAAAAATTGCTAGAATCTTGAACTAGTAACTTCACATTATGGCTCCACCTCTATTAGTGCATACTATTATCTTATATACAGATCTTGACCAGATTAAGATACCCAAGTTCTACGGTATATTTTTGGGAATTTGGCATGGCATGACAACTAGATCCAACAATTAGCATAAAAAGGCCTACATTTTAACATTTGGCATATGGTTGCCTAAAGTTATTCTTTCTCTTCTAATGGTTCAACCATCATCGTAAAATTAATCTTTATCAAATTTATTTTCCTTAAAGTTAGCAAAAAATATTTAAAATCTTCTATTTTCTTTCATAGCAACCATCATCTTAAAAATTAGGTTCCATTTCCTTCAATAGTAACCAAAAAATATCCCAAATTTTCTAAATTATTTTTCTAGTTTTTTCAACTACATATCCCATAACCTTATATTATTTATATATCATGGCATATAGCGTAATAGTTATGTGTATATCATAGCCTAAGCATAATAATGATGTGTATATCATGGCATATATTATAATAATGATGTGTATATCAAAAGTATATTAAAATTTTATTTTCCTTCTTTGTATAACATATTTCAGATTGAGAACTCAAGTTTCAAGACGACTCCACCTGTGTATTACCCATTGTATCCCGTGTATGCCCCCATGTATATCATGTATATTTGGGTATTCTCATGAAAATCTGTGATATATACACGACATATAATCTGATATACATAAACCTATGTGTTATATATATGATATACAATATGATATACACATACATCCATAAAACCCGCGTGTGATATACAGTGATGTAAGGCAAGCATAATTTGGTAAATAAACGAATTACCTATCGAAATTGGAATTTTTGGTATTCGGTATTCGATATTTTGGCATTCGGTATGGTATTTGGTTTAAGTTTTTTAAAACAAATTGGTATTACGTATGGTATTTGGTATTTTAAAATAAAATACCAAAATGCCGATGCCGTATCGAAATATATATTATATTACACGATACACATTTTATTAATTATAACATAAGTATAAGAAATCTAAAATTTTACTTTTCTTTATTCTCTAAGTTCGTCAATTAAATCTAAGCAAGTAACAAGACATTTCTCTAAGTTTTCTCTCTCTAGGTTGGTATATGTTAATTTTGGACAAACGTTTAGTTTTGTACTTTTGAGTACTTTAGTTAAGAATATTACCATTTATGACTCTATACACTAGTTAATATTCAAACCGAATAAATCGAAGTTACCGAACCGAATAAACCGAAACCGAAACCGAAAGGAGAAAAATCGAACCATGCCGAATTTAATTAGATACGGTATTGATATAGCATTTTACAAAATTGAATACCGCAAATACCGAACCAAAATGTCTAAAACGTACCGTACCGACCAACGAACGCCCCTACACTGATGTACACGATATACAACCTGATATACACATGTCACAGTTTGATTTTTATTTTCGATTTTATACCTGAAACAAGTCTAAATCACTTCTAATCTTGCTCAAATTTTCTACATAGCCTCGTCTAGGTGTTTTTAACCAATTTTAATCACACCCACTCGTTCAACCCAAAAAAAAAAAAGATAGAGAAGAAAAACAAAGTTGAACTCTATTTTTTCTTATTTTCTCTCTTAGTTCTTGCTTCTGATTTTCTTTGATATGAGATCAATCTTACCTTTTCATCCCACTAATTTTTTTCGCATTATTTGTAATAATTTTTGGTAAACTATGAGAGAGAAAGAAGAGAAATAAAAAAAAAAAAAATATAAGGAGAGAAAAGGAGAGGAAAAAAAAAAATGCATAAAGAGAGGGTTACAGAGAGGATAAATAGGAAGACAATTTTTTGAGATTTGACTATACAAGCCAATTCATTTTAGGTTGCTTTTGCCAACGTACTTTAAGGCTAATAGCTGGCCAATTTCTCTGGTATATTATTATCCGGTGTCAATTTTTGATTGGCAAACCCAAAAAATGCAATAAGAGATATTTATGCTCAATTAGTTGAGGGATAACAAAATCATCAAAATCTAGAGTACAATATAGAAAAAGTAAAACAAGAAACGTCTTTAATTGGATGAGATATATCATAAAAAGTTTCATGCACCCGATGAAATAAAATATGAAGTATTTCTTTTTTAATTTTTCATTCGGTATTCAGTATTTGTATTGGAGTTTGACTAAACGCTCTCTAACAAAAGCAATTCCATGCACGAAGCTTCACATTAACGCTGAGCACATCAAGCATTGACATTAATGCGGAGCACATCAAGCATCTAAAATTTTCTTCTTGTTTTTTTCCCTTTGTTGACTTCAATGTTCCGTTATTTTTTGAAAATTTGCCTGAAATTCATAGAGTTCCAAAACAGCGTAATAGACTATGCTTCACGGATAGCGCACAGCTTTAGAAAACCTTTTGCCATGCATGGAAATTGGGAAAATTGCAGGTGTCATTTTTAATTTCATCATCATTGGTTTATTTTAGTCGTTTATGTTGTTAGAGAAGTGATGGAAAATCCCTATCAATGAATATGACTGCTTATTACTACAACACTATGAAGCTGCAATATCTAGAAATGCAAATTGATGAAAAACATATGGTAATAGCAGTAGGGATATCAAATAAGTGGGCTGGGCTGATTTTGGACGGGTTAAAATGGGATAAGTTAATAAATGAGCGAGTCATTGACCCGCCCAAAAGTTATTTGGACTGAGATGTACTGGATCAAGATGGACTCAATTTTGAATCATATATAGCAACCTGCCAACTCTTACCAAACATTAATTAATGTGTGTTGTTTCTTATGAATTATTTGATTACCAAATAATATATTTTTTCTGTTTTGTTATGATCGTATATAACACATCAAACAAAAAAGAATTACTTTAAACATATAAAAGGGCAACAGGAGCGTAGTGCACCTGACTGCCCTTTTATATTTTAGCAAAGTTGCTCATTGATCAATTTGGGCTAAAAATCAGCTAAACTTTAGATGGACTGGGTCAAGATAGGTTGAGTTCAATAATTGACATATCAATGAGGTAAAAATAGCATGGGCTAGCCAGTTTTCGAACTGGTCATTCAAAAATAGCCAGCGTTTGCAAAGTCATTGAAAAATAGTCACTATTTTGCTGCAACAGGGACCTGTCCAGCATAATATACTGGAGATTGGTGCACCTGTGTATGAACTTCCAGCATATTATGCTGGAAGTCCAATACGCGGAAAGTTCCAGTATAATATACTGGAGATTGGTGCACCTGTGTATGAACTTCCAGCATATTATGCTGGAAGTCCAATACGCGGAAAGTTCCAGTATAATATACTGGAGATTGGAGCACGTGTGTATGATCTTCCAGCATATTATGTTGGACCGGTATATTATACCGGAACTCCAGTATATTATGCTGGAGTTCCAGTATGCTTATTCTAGAGTTCCAATATGTTATACTGGAATTCCAGTATATTATACTGGAGTGTTTTCCGGATTTTGAACAGTGTTTTCGTTCAGATTTATCTTTACATGAAAAATGACTATATTTCGATTACTTTTGAAACTGTAACTATTTTTGAATGACCACTTGTAAATTTGACTATTTTTAAATTTCTCCTGAACAGTCCAACCTTGAGCGGATTGAACGGGTTAAATGAGATTGGGCTTAAATCGCCTTTCCTAGGTAGTACATTAAAAATTCACATTGAAGTTTGAAGTGGTAAGTCACAGTGAAAAGATTTATGGAGTATAATACATGATAGATTTAATCAAGAACTATAGAAGAGATTAGCGTTGAAAACATATATACATATAATATACCGTTTAAATATTCATCATATGGCACTACTAATTGAAACGAGCGTTTAACTTTTATACCAACTTGTATGTTTAAGTGTGGATGATACGCCATTTAAGCACATGTATTGCATGATTTATATTATTCTTCAAATAACTTTAGAAACGGAATAACTGTATGGTTTAAAATCCAACTAAGGAAATTCGGCATGAAAAGGTGATCAAGTGTGAGAACTGCGGCTCATCATGGGCGATTAGACCGATGTCGACAGGGTTTAACAATATGGAGCTGCCGAGCAAGCCATTAAGGCCGAGGTCGAGTAGCGGAAAAAGGAATAACGGCTAATATAGCTTTGGAATTTCAAAGGGGATATTCTATTGAATATTCTCTCTACTGTACCTTTTTAGGATTTTTTGGGAGTATCCCCTATAAATAGTAAAAGAAAGAGGACAAATGACATGTAACATTCATTCTGATAAGAACTCTTATGAAAAGTTGACTCTTGAGAGATAATACAAAATATTACCTTTCCACAGTGATTCGATTTGTTGCTTGTTCTACCTTTTCTCGCATCAGATCCGATAAAGCCTCATATATTCCCATATTCATTGTCTTACATTGTTGCCAGAGGGAAGAATCATCCACCTCATTTAATATTTGGGTGAATCATTCTCTCTATTTACACTTATTTGGCATTTAATATATTTATTTCTCATCATTGTCCCACCGTTCATTCTGGATAGCATCATTTAATACCGTTTGTATTAAATTGGTTCAAGCGTCATTCGACATTATTATACAAGCACACGTTAGATCTAGAACTTATTATGTTTAACTATAATTTATCCTTCACCTTTTTATTTTGATTAGTTTAGCAAAATGTTTCATACTTTTTGGTCAAACAACTAGGCGCCGTCTGTGTGGAACTTTCTAGTCAAAGTCATAAATTTTCTAGATATAAAAAAAACAGCAAAACATATAAAATTTCTTTTTCCTACTTGCACAGTCTAACATGGCAGGGAATGGAGAAGAAAGATTGAAGGCACATGCCTTACTGCTAATCTCCTAAACACTATCAATGAAATTAATGGAGAAGACGAGGAGAACGTGACACCAAGCGCTTCCCCTAGGCGAAGTGGTTCACCCCTTCCTCATGGCAGCGTTACCGCCTCCCATGAAAAAAGAGCCTCTACATCCACAATGGAAGAAGCAACACCAATAGTAAAAAAGCTACTAGAAGCATGGCTAACGAGTATGCTGACCAGTATACTCGACAAACCTACCCAAAAGGCGAGTAGGGAGGATGCACGAGTCGACATCACACTAGCAACCAATGAGCAGCACGTCCCTCATCCTTCAACAAGTATTGCTCACACTGTTAATGATGCAAGTAATACCAACCTCACTGCTATTCTAAGAAAAATGGAGGAGATGGAGAATGAGAACAAAGCACTCCGCGACCAAATGAGGGAGCGCCAGGAAATGGTAGATAAGATACCAGGTGCCCCAAAGCTTCTACAAGAACGGGACGCCGGCCGGTTTGTAGAACAACCATATAGCGACGAGGTCGCACCACATGCTATACCTAAAACACTCAATATGCCTCCATACTTGAAAATATATGACGGCACAACGGACCCTGAGGATCACATCATCCAGTACGTCACTGTAGTGAAAGGCAACGACCTCGCTAAAGAGCAAGTACCATCTATATTGCTGAAAAAGTTTGGTGAAACCTTAACCAGGGGAGAATTGACATGGTACTCACAACTGCCAGCACGGTCCATAGAAACATTTGAGGAGATGGCCGACAAGTTCGTCACCGCCCATGCCGGGGCCAAGAAAGTAGAGGCGAGGGTGAATGATATATTCGCCATTAAACAATCACCTGGAGAAGGGCTAAGAGACTTCTTTGCCCGGTTCAACCGAGTTAGATGACTCTCCCAAATGTATCGGAGGGAATGGCGGTAGAGACTTTCCAAAACGGGCTGAAAAAGAGCGGTTCGAGGGCAACCATAAAACTTTTGAGCAGGCTCATGAAGTACCCCCCCATCACTTGGGAAGAAATACACAACACCTATCGTGCCGAGGTGAGAGCGGACGAGGACGACCTCAACGAACCAACCCAACGATTGATGTCTCTCCAGATGGAGTCGAGAAAAGATCACAAAAATGATAACAGAAGGGATCATGTAGGCCCGCGTCTCAACCGCAAAAGACACCAGCCATACGTCAGAACTGCCATCATACCACCCCCACGCCACGGCGACGGTCCGTCCATGCCGCAGACAAGAACTCACCGAAATGAAAGAGGCATGACTCCACTAATATCTTCTCACAATTTTTGTGTTTCTACTTCAGAGATAGTCTGCGCCTTAGAGAAGCTCGGCCCAAAGGTGAAATGGCCACAAAAGATGAAGTCCGACCCGAACACCAGAAAGTTGAACGCCCTATGTGAATTCCATCAGGAACGAGGTCATAAGACCGAGGACTGCATCGCCTTAAGGTAGGAGGTGGTGTACATGCTCCACCAAGGGCATTTGAAAGAGCTGATGAGCGACCGAGGAAGAGTGAACTTCGCTCGAGGGCGAGAACAACATCAAGGCGCATCGAAGCCGCCCTCCCCAGCCCGCACTATCCAGATGATCACCGGCGTAAGAGGCGACACAACAATCAACAACATAAAGTTCATAACCACTCACAAGTTAAAGCGGTCGATCACCCATGAATGGTATGATGACCTTGAAGAAAGTATCATCTTCGACGAGTCAGATACCCACAGTTTGACCTTTCCTCACTATGATGCTCTTGTTATTACTTTGCGCATTTCAGATACAAATGTAAAATGGATTATGGTAGATGACGAAAGCGGCACGTGCATTATCTACCCTCGAGTTCCCACACAAATAAGGCTCGAAGATAAGATAGTGCCACATTGCATCACATTAACAGGTTTTAACAATGCAGTTGAGTGGACCGGAGAAATCACACTACCCGTTCTGGCCGGTGGTATCACCCTGGAAACAACGTTCCACATTATGGACCAAGACACGATGTACAACTCCATCATAGGACAACCTTGGATACATGCCATGAGGGCCGTCCTATCCAGTTTATATCAGGTCGTCAAGTTCCCCACCTCGTGGGGAATATTCAGCATTCACGCCGAACAGAGCACGACCCAAGAATGCTATCGCATCGCCCAAGACTGCACGTACACTCAACAGTTGAAAAGCAAGGGCGCAGAAGCATAGCAATTAGCAAGGTCGAGGTCGGAAGATGACGAAGGGAAAGATGTCACCAAGGACCCTGATGCGTGGCTAGAATTCACGATTTTAAGCATTATATACCTTGCATTTTATGTGCTTTAATGATAAAAATACACGTCGTATGTGCCTAATGGAGTTTATTTAATGTGTAGGTGAGGTGGAAATGGAAGCCGAGCTAAATGAGAGCATAAACGTCAGAAAATACGCTCAAGAGTCGAAAAGGAGCGACGCCAGGCGTTTGGCTCTTAAGGCCAGGGGGTGCCTGGCGTTACCCGGGCGTTATCCTCCAAACGCCAGGGGGTGCCTGGCGTTAGCCAAGCGTTATCCTCCAAACTCCAGGGGGTACCAGGCGTTACACTTCAAACGCCTGGGTACCTGTTTCGGTGAAATCCGAGTTTTAAAGGTTTTTAAGTGTTTCCAAGTGAGAATAGGAGTCTCTTACACAGTTAGGTTTTATCCCAACCATATAAATAGACCCAAGAACACATTCTGGAGGGGGGGGGGGAGACGTTTTTGGAGAGCAAATACACACACAAGATCATTGAAGGAGCAAGGATTATCAGTTTTCTTCATCTTATTCTAGTATTTTCAATTCATGCAACACTTATGCAATTGTTTGACTATAGCATGAGTGGCTAAACACCCATTGTTCTGGGGTTGTGGTTTAGCCATGGATATTGTTATTCGACATTAATTTAACCTTGAATATAGTTCACTCAATATATGGTTGTTTCTTCAATTTTGTGTTTAATTGCTTAATTGTCTGGCCAGCAGTTAGGTTCTATATACTATCTATGTTATGCTTGGGAAAGCCGTATATAGATTAGAGAAGAATTGAAGAGAGCGCGATCTTAACCCTTCAGGGGAGCGGATTTGTGGTTAGGATAGGAATATACCTAGTCACCGTGCTTAATTAAACATCGTAATCTTAGTGCGTTCTAATAGATTAATTTCATCGAAATATAGGCATTAATCTATTGAGAATAGGTGAGGAGTGCTTCGGGAGAAGGCTATGAGAGCATTTATCGATTAATTAGCAACCATGAGTGAATTATATGAAAGGGAGAGTTAATTAGAATGCAATACGAGTGGTGAATAGATCACAACCCTGGAATATTTGTCTCTACTGAATACATAACAATAATTCTTGTCACTTGATAATTAGTTATTTCATAGAATCTTAGTATAAAATAATAGCATCCTTGATTTTATTTTGGCTTGATTAGATAACGATTAGAGTGATTTAGCAATTAGTTTAAACAAGTCCTTGTGGGTACGAAATCTGGACTTAAAATCCTATATTACTTGTCGACCACGTACACTTGCGTGTGCATTGGGAAATCAACCAACAAGTTTTTGGCGCCGTTGCCGGGGACTTGAATATAGACTACTTTCTACTTACTTGCTTTAATTGTTAATTTATTGAGTCTAACGTCACATGATTTTTTCTCTAATCTCAGGAACTTTGATTGAATGCGCAGGGTCAGAAGCCAAGACAGACTTGACAGCTTTGACC
>MDKI01069341.1:0-78388 GCA_005239505.1 Nicotiana paniculata | reverse complement strand
AGCTGTTGTTGTAGGAAAACTCTGCTAAAGGCAAGAACTAATCCCATGATCCTCCAAAGTCAAAAACACAAGCTCAAAGCATATCCTCCAATATCTGGATAGTCCGCTAGGACTGTCCATCCGTTTGAGGATGAAATGTTGTGCTCAACTCCATCTGGGTGCCTAAATCTCGCTGAACTGCTCTCAAGAAACGCGAGGTAAACTATGCACCCCGGTCCAAAATGATAGATACCGGCACACCATGAAGGCGAACAATCTCCCGGACATAGATCTCAGCTAACCTCTCGGATGAATAGGAAACTGCCACAGGAATGAAATGCGCTGACTTAGTCAGCCTATCAACAATGACCCAAACTGCATCGAACTTCTTCCGGGTCAACGGAAGTCCAGTAACGAAGTCCATAGTGATCCTCTCCCACTTCCACTCGGGAAGCTCAATCCTCTGAAATAAACTACCAGGCCTCTGATGCTCATACTTAACCTGTTGACAATTCAAACATCGCGCCACATATGCCACAATATACTTATTCATTCTACGCCACCAATAATACTGTCGCAAATCCTGATACATCTTCCCGGCGCCCGGATGAATAGAGTACCGGGAACTATGGGCCTCCTCTAAAATCAACTCTCAAATCCCTTCAACATTGGGCACACAAACTCGCCCCTGCAATCTCAAAACACCATCATCATCTAAGGTCACCTGCTTGGCGCCTCCGCACTGCACCGTGTCTCTAAGGACACACAAATGGGGATCCTCAAATTGTCGATCACGAATACGCTCCAATAATGAAGAACGAGCGACAGTACAAGCCTACACTCGACTAGGCTCAGAAATATCCAACCTCACAAATCGATTGGCCAAATCCTGAACATCCAAAGCAAGCGGCCTCTGACTGACCGGAATAAAAGCAAGACTGCCCATGCTAGCTGACTTTCTACTCAAAGAATTGGCCACCACATTGGCCTTCCCCGGGTGATATAAGATGGTAATGTCGTAATCCTTCAACAACTCTAACCACCTTCTCTGCCTCAAATTCAACTCCTTTTGCTTGAACAAGTCTGAAGACTCTTATGATCCGTGAACACCTCACACGCCATGCCATACAGATAGTGCCTCCAAATATTCAATGCGTGGACAATGGCTGCCAACTCCAAATCATGCACTGGATAGATCTTCTCATGAATCTTTAATTGCCTTGAAGCATAAGCAATGACATTGCCATCTTGCATCAACACTGCACCAAGCCCAATACGGGAAGCATCACAATAGACTGTATAAGGCCTTAAACCTGTGGGCAAAACCAATACCGGTGCCGTAGTCATAGCTGTCTTAAGCCTCTGGAAGCTCGCCTCACACTCGTCCGACCATCTGAACTGGGCACCCTTTTGGGTCAACCTGGTCATGGGGGCTGCAATAGATGAGAACCCCTCCACGAGCCGACGATAATAGCCTGCCAATCCCAAGAAACTCTGAATCTCTTTAGTTGATGCTGGTCTAGGACAGTTCTTGACTGCCTCAATCTTTTTCGAGTCAACCTGAATACCCTCTGCTGATACAACATGACCCAGGAATGCAACTGAACTCAACCAGAACTCACACTTCGAAAACTTTGCATATAGCTGGCTATCCTTCAGAGTCAGAAGAACCACTCCGAGATGCTGCCCGTGCTCCTCCTGACTGCGGGAGTATATCAATATATAATCAATGAAGACTATCACGAACGAGTCCAAATAAGGCCTGAACACTCGGTTCATCAAATCCATAAAATCTGCCAGGGCATTTGTCAACCCAAACGACATGACTAAAAACTCGTAATGCCCGTACCGAGTGCGGAAAGCTGTCTTAGGGACATCAGATGCCCTAATCCTCAACTGATGGCAGCCAGATCTCAAGTATATCTTTGAAAATATATTAGCACCCTGAAGCTGATTGAACAAATCATCAATCCTCGGCAGTGGATACTTATTCTTGATTGTAACCTTGTTCAATTGCCGGTAATCAATGCACATCCTCATCGAACCATCCTTTTTCTTCACAAACAATACTGGAGCGCCCCAAGGAGAAATGTTGGGCCTAATGAAACCCTTCCCAAGAAAATCCTGCAATTGTTCCTTCAACTCTTTCAACTCTGGCAGGGCCATGTGATACGGTGGAATAGAAATGGGCTGGGTGCCCGGAGCCAGATCAATGCAGAAATCAATGTCCCTGTCGGGTGGCATCCCCGACAGGTCTGAAGGGAAGACCTCAGGAAACTCACGAACTACGGGCACCGAAGCAATAGAGGGAACCTCAACGCTGGAATCGCGCACATAAGCCAAATAAGCCAAACACCCATTCTCGACCATACACCGAGCCTGCACGTATGAAATAACACTGCGGGTAGAATGACGGGGAGTTCCTTTCCACTCCAAACGGGGCAAATCCGGTAAGGCTAAGGTCACCGTCTTGGTATGACAATACAAGCTAGCATGATATGGGGATAACCAGTCCATCCCCAATATAACATCAAAGTCGACCATACCTAAAAGCAACAAATCAACACGGGTCTCAAGACCCCCAATCACGAAAACACAAGAATGATGGACTCGATCAACCAAGATAGAATCACCCACCGATGTAGATACATAAATAGGAATACTCAGTGGATCACTAGGCATGACCAGGTATGGTGCAAAATAAGAGGACACATACGAATACGTAGACCCTGGATCAAATAGCACTGAAGCATCTCTGTCACAAACCCGAATAGTACCTGTAATGACTGTATCTGAAGACTCAGCCTCTAGCCTGGCTGGAAGAGCATAACATCGGGTTGGGCTCCACCACCCTGAACCACATCTCTAGGACGGCTGGCTGCTGGCTGGCCTCCACCTCTGGCAGCCTGAGCTCCACCTCTATGACCTCTACCTCCACCTTTAGCACATCTACACCCACCTCTAGCTGGCTAGGCAGGCTGTGGAACACCTGGTGCCTGTACCATGGCACGAGAACCCTGATGCTGAGACCCACCAGAACCTCGGGGGAAAACCTGGAAATGTGCCCCAAACCACCACAAGTATAACAAGGCCTCTGCTGACTCTGGAACTGGTCCTGTCGACCCTGATAACCACCCTGGAAATTCTGAAGCGACAGTGCATTGATAGGTGCTGGTGGTGCACTGTAAGGCTGCTGCTCGAAATAGTGCGTCTGATAACCACGACCACCTGAAGTACCATGGAAAACCTGGAGAGTTGCCTGAAAAGGTTTGGGAGGATGATCTCTGCCTAAAGAATCCCTGCCCCTAGATGAGGCTCCACTGAAACGACCGAAATGACGGGGCCTCTTTTCAGCCCCCTGACTACCTCCCTGTGACAAAATCATCTCAATCCTCCTGACCACATTGGCCGCATCCTGGAAGGATATATCTGTACCTGACTCTCTAGCCATCTGAAGTCTGATAGGCCGGGCTAATCCCTCGATAAACCTCTGAACCCTCTCTCGATCAGTTGGAAGTATCATAAGAGCATGTCGGGCTAGAGTGATGAACCCGGTCTCGTACTGAGTGACGGACATGGATCCCTGCTGGAGACGCTCAAACTGCCTCCGAAGGTCCTCTCTCTGAGTAATGGGAAGGAACTTCCCCAAAAATACCTCTGAGAACTGAGTCCAAGTCAAAGGTGTAGATCCAGCTGGTCTGGCTAAGCAATAGTCTCTCCACCAACTCTTGGCTGCGCCAGATAACCGAAAGTAGTGAAGTCAACCTCGTTCGACTCCACTATGCCCATATTCCGAAGAACCTCATGGCAGTTGTCCAAATAATCCTGGGGGTCCTCTGATGGTGAACCAGTGTAAGTAGCAGTAAATAACTTAGTGAACTTGTCCAGTCTCCACAAAGCATCTGCTGACATGGCTGCTCCCTCTGCTACCGGTGCTGCAATATCCGGCCGAGCTACTCCGGCTGGCTGAGGTGCCGGAGTCTGAAAGTGTGGAGCTAGCTGCTCTGGTACGCGGGGGGCAGGATTTTGGGCACCTCCCCCAGCCTGAGAGGCGGCTGTTGCTGTAGGAAGAAGACTCGCATGTGCTACTCTCTCCATGAGTCTGACTAGACGGACAAGGGCGTTCTGAAGCACTGGGGTAGCTATGAACCCCTTTGGGACATGAGCTGGTCCAACTGGAACTGCCGGAACTGGGACCTCCTCGTCAGACATGACCTGAGGGTCCTCCACTGGGGCTGCTGCTCTAGGCTGAGACCGACCCTGGCCTCGGCCTCTAGCACGACCTCGTCCTCGACCTCGACCTCGAGTAGGAGCTGTAGTATGAGTGTCAGGCTGTTGGGCAGAACCAAGGGAAACACGCGTCCTCGCCATCTGCGAGAGAATAGAATAGAAACTCAACCAGTACTCAGAATTCATAGCGCACGACAGAGAAGAAAAGAAATATGGAGTCATCCTAACTTCGCAGCCTCTGGGGGATAAATACAGACGTCTCCGTACCGATCCCTCAGAATCTACCAAGTTGTCCGTGAGTTGTGAGACCTAAGTAGCCTAGAGCTCTGATACCAACTTGTCATGCCCCGAAATCCCACCATCGGGTCGTGATAGCGTCTAACGTTGAACCCGCTAGACAAGCCAACGTGTATAGATAAACTAGCATATTAACATCAATTTAATAGGATAAACTAAACGGTTCACAATTTAACAGCGGAAATAAATATGGTTTCAAGCTAAATAAGGACAACATAATACAACAACGCGTAAATTTTCCCAGAACCTGGAATCACAAACTCACGAACTTTCTATACGAGTGCTAAATACAAGTCTGAAAAGAGAATACATAGCTGTCTCTGAAACTAGGGAAAAAATAACACAGAAGTGAAGACAAAGGGATGGAAGAGACGTCAAGGCCCACGAACGCCAGCGGGTATACCTTGAAGCCTCTATGATAAGCTGGAAGACACTCCCACTAATGATGTCCTCCGGGTCTGGCTGCGTAATCTGCACAACATAAAGAAGTGCAGGTGTAGCATCAGTACAACCGACCCCATGTACTGAGTAAGTGCCGAGCCTAACCTCGGCGAAGTAGTGACGAGGCTAAGACACGACAACAAAGTGTACCTGTGCAGTTCATTAGTATAGCAGAAACTAAACAAGAATACAATTATGGGGAGAACATGCTGGGGGTAAGAGATAACAAATACTGAAATGACAGAAACGAAAACAACAGTCTGAAATATCTGAAAATAATAACGGGAAATGAAAACACAGATTAAACAGTGAAAGATGCGGCACAACATGTCCCCTCGTGCATAATAATAATATAAAACATGGCACGAAATGTCCTCTCGTGCATAATCAATATAAACATGGGACGGAATGTCCCCTCGTGCATAATCAATATAAACATGGCACGGAATGTCCCCTCGTGCATAATAAATATAAACATGGCACGGAATGTATGTCCCTTCTTACATAATAAATATAAACATGGCACGGAATGTCCCCTCATGCATAATAAATATAAACATGGCACGGAATGTCCCCTCGTACATAATAATAAAAAACACGGCACGGCATCACCCTTCGTGCTTTAACACTCTTCCTCACCCAAACAACAATCACAAACAAGGGCAAGGAAATAAACAGAGTAAAAATCGAAATCCTGGCAAGGGAACATCAATTAAACAATTAAATCCCGTCAAGGGAACATCAATTAAACAATTAAATCCCGGCAATAGAACTATACAACGATGACCCAGCAAGGGTACATTTCAATAACTCTTTCTCTTTCTTTCACTTTCATTTTCATAATTTATTGTATTACTCGAACCAATGCTCCAAAGGATGTAATTATCTCATATTCCTTCATCATTCGTTTCACAATTTGAGCCAATGCTCCAAGGATGAAATTATCTCATATCTCTTCATTAATCGTTTTACAATTTGAGCCAATGCTCCAAAGATGTAATTATCTCATATCTCTTCATTATTCGTTTTAATATTTGAGTCAATGCTCCAAAGATGTAATTATCTCATATATTAATTTGAGCCAATGCTCCAAAGATGTTTAAAGATTACAATTCCCTTCGCATGCCCTTTACAACGTATAGAAATCCTCAATTAGGCATAGAAATTACAACAAAGTCAGAATATTCACAATATAGGGACTCACGGTCATGCTAGACACCAATGTATAGATACTCGTCACCATGCCTATACATCGTATTTGACAATTAGCAAATATAAAATAATACTCAACTCCTATTCCCTCAAGCTAAGGTTAGACCAAACACTTACCTCGTGTCCAAAGTATAACAATCAATCTTCTAACACCGCCTTTCCTTTAGAATTCGACTCCGTAATGGTATTATCTAGACATAATCAACTCAAGTATATCAATAAAGATTCAATGATTCAATTACATGGCCTAATTATCCATTTCCTAGCATTCTTCCAAAATTATCAAAATTCGACCCCGGGTCCGCTCGCTCGGATTCTTGAAATTCTCGAAGGGAACACTCAAGCCTAAGGATCATAAATATACGATTTTTACTTGATTTCATGGCCAATTCACAGAAAATTCTAAAGTGATCACAAGTTCTAGGTTACTACCCAATTTTTTAAATTTTTGCAAGTTTATGTAGTTAATTAGGCTAGGATGCATGCATGAAACAAATTTCCAGGTGGAATTCACTTACCTTATGAGACCTGGTTGATAGCTCTTAAAAATGGAGGAAATCGCCTAAGGAAGAAGATGGAAAATGAGAAAAATGGGTTTAGAACCCGTTTTTAAAACTCACTGCCTTAACAGTGAACTCGCACCTGCGGCTCTGGGGACCGCACCTGCGGTCTCGCACTTGCGAGAAGAATCTCGCACCTGCGGAATTGGGCTAGGGGGTCTGGAATCGCACTTGTGAAGTGGAGACCACACATGCGGTCTCGCACCTGCGATGGCTGGCCAGACCACTGGTGATCGCACCTGCGATGCCTGGGACCGCACCTGCGATGCTTGGCAACTGCACCTGCGGTCACACCAGAGCAGGTGCACCAGCAGCATTGTTTGCTGGTTTTTAGCCTCGTTAGGTGCCCGGAAGGCACATGGGCCCACCCGAGCCCTAGTCCAAATATACCAACGAGTCCCAAATCATATTACGGACTTGCTCGAGCCTTCGGAACACTCAAAACAATGCTAAAACTCGAAATCACACCCCAAACCTCAAGAACCAAACTTAGGAATTTTAAGGATTCTAAACTTCGCTAACAACGTGCCAAACTGACCTATACAACTCAGAATGATACCAAATTTGACAGATAACTCCCACAACATCCTACGAACTTATCCATGCGATCAAATCGCCAAAACAACACCATATACATCGAATTAGGCCTCAAAATCCATGAATTCTATCAAATTTCATAAAACATCAAATTTTTCATTTTAAGTCCGAAACCCGTCAAACGAAATCCGATTTCAACCAAACTTCACAAAAAGTGTTTAAAGCATATATATGACCTGTACCGGGCGCCGGAAACAAAATACGGGCCCGATACCATCACATTCTAATCAGATTTTATTTTCAATTTCCTTAAATATTTTCAGAAAACAATTTTACTCAAAAATTTATTTCTCGGGCTTGGGACCTCGGAATTCGATTCCGGGCATATGCCCAAGTCCCATATTTTCCTACGGATCCTCCGGGACCGTCAAATCACGGGTCCGCGTCTGTTTACCCAAAATGTTGACCGAAGTCAAATTTATTTATTTTAATATCAAATCTTAGCATTTTTTCACAGAATTTCATATTTAAGCTGTCCGGTTACGCGCCCGGACTGCGCACGTAAATCGAAGCAACTACAAATGAGGTTTTCAAAGCCTCGGGAGTACGAAATGGGTAATAAAATAGGTGATAACCCTTTGGGTCGTCACAATTTATCTGTCCCATACAAGGCTCGATCTCAAACAGGTTATGTGTTTACATGTGGAGGCATTGTTATATCTTGGCGATCGACTAAACAATCAATCGTGACTACTTCATCTAATTATGGAGAGATAATTTCTATTTATGAAGTAAGTCGAGAATGTGTGTGGTTGAAGTCTATAATACATCTTATTCGTGAAAATGTGGTTTGAAGTGTGACAAACTACCCACGATTTTGTATGAAGATAATACTGCATGCATAGCCCAATTGAAAGGAGGATTCATAAAAGGAGATAGGACAAAGCACATTTCACCAAAGTTATTTTTTCACACACGATCTTCAAAAGAATGGTGATATCAATGTGCAATAGATTCGTTCAAGTGATAATATGGCTGATTTGTTCACCAATTCTCTATCGACGTCAACCTTCAAGACGCTAGCATACAAATTGGGATGCGAAGGCTCAAAGATGTGAATTGATGCTCTCATCAGGGGGAGTTAATACACGTTGTACTCTTTTTCTTTTACAAGGTTTTGTCCCATTGGATTTTTCTTGCAAGGTTTTTTTAACGAGGCAACCAAGAAGCGTATTATTAAATATGTACTCTTTTTCCTTCACTAGAATTTTTTCGCACAGGGTCATTCCTAGTAAGGTTTTTAATGAGTTACATTATCTACTAATGGACATTCAAGGGAGAGTGTTATAAATAATATTAAGAGCGAATGTTCATGTATTATAAAGTTACTTGGGAGCAAATTAGTTGGTCATAAACTAGTCTAGTTACTTGGTCACCAAGATTTGTTACTTGGCCATCAAGACTAGTTACTTGATCACCAAGGAACTTTCTTATAAATAAGAGACTTCTCTACTCATTTGTATAATATCATCAAGAAAAGATCTAATATTATCTCTCTAAAATTCACTTGTGACTTTATTTCATATTACTCCATAACATGAGCATTATACTTAAAAATTTTATTGGTTACGAAGTAGTATTGTGTTTGGCATGACATATGAAATATGACTTGTCACATTTTGCACACTAGTTCTTAACATCCTAACCGATAATGTCAAGTAGCATTTGAAAACAAATATAAAAAATGACAAATTTATACAAAAACAAAATGCACATCGTTAGGGGTAATTTAATATCTGGACTAGATTGACCACACTTGTTCGACTACTATATATTAATCTATCCTCTGGGAAATTACAAAGATAGTTTCTCCTCCAATAAATTGTCAGAGCTTCATTTTTCCAGATATTAAAGAGGAAATAGATTTTCATTGTACACATAACATAAACCAATCTAGGAATCAGGAAATTTTTCAAACTATACAAGCAAATTTCCAATCCTCAGAGGTGTGTGTGTATATATATATATAAGGTCACTAATTCGATAACAAGCTTTATCTCTCCTTCTAAACCGAAGTTTTTCCCCGAATGAGATGCATTAATGCAAGAACCATGGAACGTAAATGTATCTCCTCCTAGGTCCTTTACAACTGTGGATCTCATTTTGCATGACAAAAGAAGGAAATCCCACATACTTCTTCCAGCAGAAGAGAGCAATGAGTTCAATAGATACGAGGCGTTTCTTTAGTCATGAGATTGCCTAGCTAGTCATAATCATGACAGTTCTTTTTGGTCCTTCCCTTTTCTAGACGTGCTTTTCGAACTGCTTCTTGAATTTGTCTCTCGTGTTCCTTTAACATGTCTTCCATACTTCCCCCTGGTGGCACTAGTGGTCCAGAACAAAGGATTCTACTTTTCTTTGGCACATAAACCTGAAACAAAGAGCAATGTCAGGCTCAATAAAGGAAGGTAAATGTTCAATGTTAAATCAAACATGCAAACAAGTTTGTATCCAAATCATTATCTTCTTGAATAGCCAAACCTACTGCTAGCTCAACAGCCTAAAAAGGATCCACAACGACGGTTATTAAACCTTATAATATAGGCATGCGTATGTGTGTGCGATGAGTGTTTAACTTTGTAAAAGGGAAACCTGCAGCTTATATAGACTCTTTCCATGAAGCATGTTTGCAGTTCGTGTTTAACAAACAGATGAAGATAATTGGAAAGTAAAGACTGAAGTTACACACCGTTGAATCCCCATAAGATGACCCGTCATCCCTCTTTGAGTGAACACTAGAAAAGTCTCCTACAGCTCGAGACTTGTGCGAACCCTGCCTTCGAAGCTCTCCACCATGTTGGGACACACATGAATCCTCTTTGACTTTGTGAGCATAGGCAACTGCAGTAGGATGGACCACTGAAGTAGAATGAGTGAATCCGTTCCTATTTTTCACTCTTGGCGGCTCAATAGGGAATCCAGTTCCACTTTCTTCTATAGGATTATATTTCACACTTTTGCTTATATTTGACTGTCCCTGCAATATTCAAACCATTTCAATGACAAACTCAACAGACTCATTTCATAAATTTTGGCAAAAATAGAAGAAAACCAACCTGCCCAGCATTGGATTCTGTAGTACTTTCTTCCTTTGATTGCCTTGAGGACTTCCCCAATGAATCATCTCCACATCCTTTCATACTTTCAGCTTTTCGCCTAGGATTAACAAAATAGAAATTGTGAGATCACACAGTAACGTTAAAGATTGGTTTTTAAAAAAAAAAAAAGCAGTTTCTCTGGAGAAGAATATGAAAGTAAAAGTACAGTCCAGCGCATGAGAAGACATAAACTTTTGGTCTTAATAGGAATCAATGTCCCAATAACTCGGGCTTGCTCCTACTTATTTTGGGTATTTCATACTACAAAGCACCATGAGAAGCAGCAACATCCAATGAAAAAGTAAGGTTGACGCTACATTGCACTTCTAAGATTCTTAAGGTTGAGCAGTGTTAATTTGCAGATCCTTCAATAATAGATGAACCTTTAAGTGAAAAGCGCCCAAGTCACTTCTATTACCAAAGTAGAAAAAAAGAACAACAAGAAGATAATAAGAAAATGAAGCGAAAGGAACAACACGTAGTAATAGAAATCTAACAATAAAAAGTAGTAAAAAAGAACTCATAAGAAAACCAGAAAAGAATCATGAGACAATGCATATGAAGAAAGAGATTATTAGTATGAATGATACAAATGGACAGGTTATTGGTAGATTACTAAAATAGTCAAAAGTCAAGATTTTGTTTGCAGATGCTTCTGCTAGGAAAAATTGTTAACCTACAAGTGTTGCTCATAAAAAATAGAATACTAAAGAATTTATGTCTTCTGAAACTAAATTTTAGCCATCAATATATCAATAATGCAACTTGAACTCAAAATAATATTTAATGAAAAAACAGATGCAGAGACTAGAATGTAAACTAATGTAGTAACCGAAAGATATGCAGATTTTAGACAAGAGGAGAAGGTTCATATAAAGAGCTAAAATTAGATACCTTCTTGCTTCCTCCTCTCGAATCTTCGCGTCATATTCCTTGCTTGGAGGATATTTTGGTAAGCTAGAAGGATCACAAGGTAAGGGCTTTGTATTGAAGAACTGAAAGTGAAAAACCAAAGAAGTAAGATATATAGCATATTACAAACCCATGACACTAAAAAAGAAGAAGATATAGAGCCATTCTGGTAATCTGCGGAAGGGAAGCTTGATGTACTAAATAATGTATAAAAACAATCATGTCCAAGAACGGAAAAAAAAAAAACTTAAATCATATTAAAATTTGGCAGGCTGCAAAAGGTCAGTGCAGAATGTATAGCTTAAGAAACAGACATTAACCTGCTTGAACCATTTTGAGATCATGAAATTTTCAAACGAATTTGTTTTGACCAAAAACAAATCCAGAGAAAAATCTACAAGTAATTACCAGAGAATTGCATAGCCATATTGATTCCAAAAATAACACAAAGATTGATTCTAAAAGCAAATATGATCATCAAAATTATAATTCAGTTAAATTTTCCGACTATTCACTGCAATACAAGAAAATGTAATTTACAGTTATTAATAATGTAATAATCACACTCGCTTAAACGTGCATGGGATAAGAAACTAAAGAAGTGTGCTGGAGGACTCCTATTCAAGGAACACACTTTCATGGAGAGATAAGATTGAAATTACCTCACTATTGAGCGCAGAATAAGCAGTACCACGCTTTTCTGGTTCTATAGAAAGCAGGACATCAACAAGGGCCAAAGCTGAAGGAGGAAAGTCCTTGTATGTATCAGTTACGCATCGCTTGTATGGGTGTTGTGGCTTAAAACTAGTAGCATGAGGTAGTTTTGATTTCTTCCAGTATTCTTCAGAAGGTGAACCACAAAGTTTGAAAATCTTATGCATTTGCTCCACCTGTAAATTGTTTAAGTTCTCTCAGTTCGCAATTACAGAAGAAGTCGACACGAACTGAAAAAATGTACAGAACTAGAATTTAATGTGTTAAAAGCATCAAATAAACTAGAATTTGGTGATGGAATAAGTGACACTTCGAAAAGAGATCAGAAAAATGTTAGGAGGAGATAATCAATCATCAAGTGCATTAGGTTAAGATTGAAGAGTAAATTCAAGCCCCTAAGTGGAAGTACCTCTGTTCTTCCTGGCATAATAGGTTTTCCAGCACATAATTCGGCGAGGATACAGCCAGCACTCCACATATCTATGGCCACTCCATATTCTGTTGCACCAAGCAAAAGCTCAGGAGCTCTATACCATAGAGTTACAACACGACTTGTTAATGGCTGTGTTTGGTTGGGCTCAAAGGTTGTAGCCAAACCAAAGTCTCCAATCCTTAAAACACCATTATCATCGATGAGAAGATTTGAACCCTTAATGTCTCGATGAAGTACAGCCCTACTATGACAATGCTCAAGTCCACGAAGCAATTGTTGCATATAACATTTAATCTGTAAAGCACCATTCAAAAAAGTCCATATAAAAATGTGGAGAAGATCGAAGTATATATTAACCCGGGTTTGCCATCTAGTTTCATGTGCTAATCATGAACATCCTAAGGTTTTTCAGTCAAGAAGAGAAAGACGTACCTGTGCTTCAGTAAACTTAACCCGAGGTGCTGCTGCAAGTCCAGCAAGATCGTGCTCCATGTATTCAAATACAAGATATAAGCTGCCTGATATCCTAGATGTGACCAAAGCCTCAAGTTTCATAACATTTGGGTGGTCCAATCTACGCAAAATACTTATCTCCCTTGCCATAAAGCGAACGCTCTCTGGGTCCATATTGACAAATCTCACTTTCTTCATTGCAACAATTTTATTGGTTTTAAGGTCACGGGCCTTGTAAACACTACTATATGTTCCTTGACCAATCTGCATAAAAATTTAAACGTTTAACGACTCAAATACTGGATATATGAAAATCAAACTTTTTCTTAGTCCATAGATCCATAAAAACTAAATGAACATCATAATTGGCTGGAACAGCAAATTTCATGATCCTATTTTCACACAGTATCTTCCAACAAGTACAAGGCAATCAAGCACTCTCATCAAGAAAGTTCATATTTGGAACTCGAAAGGAACCAAGAAAAGTTAGTACTCCTGTTGAAAATAGTTTTACAATCCATTTTCCAGTATTGGTACTCCAAACTATCGGAAACAGCCTCTCTACCTTCAAGGTGGAGGTAAGGTCTGCGTACACACTACCTTCCTCAGACCCCACTTGTGGGATTACACTGGGTTTGTTGTTGTTGTTGGTACTCCAAAGTAACCCAACGAAGCAAAAAAAGGCTCTAATTAATCAGATAACAAAAAAGAAACTTTTAGAAAAAATCCACTTCGTACGGGAAAATAGTTCAGCTACTTCTTTGAACAAAATATGATCTCTACATAGTAGCAGATTCAAGACCCTGCGTACAGTATGATATTTCGCAGAAATTTTCCAAAGTCCTCTGAGAATGTAGGAACATAAACAACATTGCATGAGTGACAGTTTGGAGAAAAACAACATAACAGAAACGACAGTTTTAAGTAATAACAGAAACATGGATCCCTAAAGGTGTATAACTACAAGAGATGCAGATACCAAAATTCAGCAAACTACGGCTGTTATAACAAGTACATTAGTGCAAATAGATCTAGAACAAATGATATTAGGCATGATTCGGAAAAACTAAATGAGTAGAGAGAAGAAGCTGTAGAACTGACTTTGTCTAATTTTTCAAATGACTCTGCACTTCGAGGAACCCACCCTTGAATAGCCTCCGCTGCAACAGAACTTAGCCAGGATGGCCATCCTGCAGCTCCGAGTTCACCCTTTACACCATTAGATATGCTTACAATTCTAGACATCGATTGTTGCACTCCAAAATCCACGGTGGACCGCCTCTTGTGATGTCCTTCCTTAGGCCTCTCGATAATTCTTGTTTTCCCATCATCCTCAACTTTTGTTGCAGGGACAGGAACAACACTGGCTTCTGATGTCCGCTTTGATTTAGATTTCATAGGTAGTTCAATCTTAGGATTAACTAAGTCTACTTTAATCTCCTCTCTTTGTAAGGGAGCAACCATCTGTACAGAATATTTATAAACTTCTTTTTCTTTCTCCTTCTCATGTTCGATAACATAATCATCTTCGGAAGAACCCTTTGAGCAACACCCGCCCATACTTTTGCATCAAATATGTTCTTTCACTTAAGACACATCCGAGACCCGCATAATAAACCTGCACCAACCCAAACTATTCACTATATCATCCAAAATCAGTAGACAAATCAAAATATTGTAATAAACTTCTGATTATCTAGTTTCTTACCAGCCAATGCAGGCCTCAATATCCTCAGAAACTCCAATTCCTCTTTGACAATTCAAAGCCTTGCTCTCTTCAATGCCGAGCGGACCAGTATAACAACAAATCCTCTGAAGAACCCAAAATATCAAGGCATTCAAGAATGCCACAACCACAAAAGTCTTATAAGAGATTGAAATTGAAAACCAATATCCAGGATCTCAGGATATATGTCCTTTCTTCAATATCACCTCCATAATAAAGGCATTCTAATATAGCAATTGAAATAGATATCACATTCAAATATGTATATATTGAATAACGTATTTTACAAGGTACAAAGTTTTTGTTTGTAAATACTAAATGAAAAAATAAAATTGAAGGCAACCCCAAGAAGTTTAGGAAGTCAAAAACCCAGACCAGAATAATCCAGCATTACAACCAAATACAAGAATTCAAGATTACAGCATATAAAAGATATACACACAGATACAGGAACAATTGTGCACCAAAAACTATGTATATGGATTCTATGCTTTTTTCTTTTTCTAAGGATTGATGCAGGAACTCTGGTCAAGGTGGTGATGATACCTAATGGGGGATGGATTCTGGGCTTCAAGAAAAGCAAACTTTTTTTTCCATAAAAATTCAACTGCTTTTTTTAATTATCATTTTTTCCATTTTAAAAATTACATTTTATTCAAAAAAAAAATAAAAAGTTCAAAGAAAGGTAAAAAAACAACATTTTTACCCATATATTTTAGAATATTTCACATTATTATACACCATTGATCAGAAAGGAAATACAAAGGAAAAAAGTGAGTTGTCTAGAATCTTGAAATCACCTAAAAACACGAACAACCACACATTTCTCAACATTATTTTCTTTTATTTCAATCAAATACATACCTTTTCTTTAATTTCCTTATTTGGTCTTGTTGCTATACTTTTGTACTCTTACTGCATTTGTATTTCCATGTAGAAACATACCCATTTTCACAATGCTGATTTTCTTGAACACTAAATTATATTTTCCTTTTCTGTGTTGGAAATAGCAAAAGAATGTCAGCAGTTGCAGAAAGAGGCAACATGAGAATTTGAACTCTTTTACAAGTTGTACTAGTAGACGTGCACTGCAGTAAGGGATGGGACCCAAAGGGCTTTACTCTGTGCCACGTGGGAAACAATAACCTGAAAACAGTGGGACCCAGTAGAGAAACCTTGCGGGCCTCTTGGAAAACCCGTTAAGATTGTTTGGCAAAGTATCAAATCCTTATTTATTTACACCAAACAAATTAGAGCATGATATCTAATTGCACTTAAAGATATAATTTAGGTAGATAAATATTTACCTACCATATCGTGTGCACAAAAATCATTTTCTATAAAAATGTTTAACGAAAAAGATTAATCTCACTAACAGTTAGAAGCTAAAACAAAATTCTTCCACCGACGCACTAACAATATTGCTAATTTTAAAAATAGTGAGAGTTCCTGGATAACTGACTCGCAACAAATTTTTAATCGTACCTTAAACCACTTCTAAAACGTATTCACCTTCGAGCACATAGTTACTCTGCGGAAGAATATTCTTGACCCCTCTACCAGTTTTGACAACATTGACTTCACTCCACTAGATCTCCCTCTGCAAGACTATGCGATTGTGCGAGTTATTTTCTCCTTCAAACCACTTAAAGCACCAGGATCAGACGGCATCCACCCTTTTTTCTACCAAAAATATTAGCATCTTATAAAAAGCTCGGTCATATCTTACTGCCACGAAGTACAAAACCCTCTCCATCCCTGAGAATCTTAACTCAACCCACATTTGTCTAATTCCTAAATTTTCAAATTCTAAAAACCCCAATAACTTTTGACTTATAGGTCTATGCAACACCATCTACAAAGTAATCACGAAAATTATTGTCAATAGGATGAAATTTTTTTTGGATAAGCTTATCTATCAGCCCCTACAATCTAGCTTCCTAAAAGGAAGACGCACTAGTGGCAATGCCATCATCATTCAGGAAATGATGAACCATTTCAAAAAACTTAGAGGGCATCAGAGTAAACTACTCTTAAAAATTGACCTCGAGAAAGCTTTCGATAGACTAGAATGTCCTTTATCTATCGGAGCCTTCACTTTTTCAAGTTTCCACCACGTATGACCAAGCTCATCATGAGCTTTGTCAGTACCTCCAAAATTGTAATCCTAGTCAATGGTTCTAAGACGGAGTTTTTCAAACCAACCAGAGGCATTAGACAAGGAGATCTGTTGTTCCCTTACTTTTTCATACTATGTGTGGAACTCCTCTCAAAATACATTTGTCACCAGGTCAACATTGGCCAATGGGACCCCATTCAACTTAGTCAATCAGGGCCACCCCTCTCTTATCTTTTTTATACAAATGACCTCACCGTAGCAGCAAAGGCCAATGTTAAATCAGTTCAGACCATAAACCATTGTCTGGCATTTTCAGAACTTTCGAGTCAAAAGATTAACTCTGGTATGTCCAAAATAATCTTCTCTAAAAACTGTGATTCTCATACCCGAAACCGTCTTGCTAACATTCTCAATATCAATACTAGTAATAACTTCGGGAAATACTTAGGATTCCCTATCCTCCCGCGAGAACCAAAAGCTTCTGATCTCCAGTACATCATTGACAACATGAACTCCAGGATAGCCAGATGAAAAACAAACTTTCTATCAATTGCTGATAGAACAACACTAGCTAAGTCCAGTCTCAATTAACTTCCAAATCACTCCATGCAATACATCTTGCTCCCTTCCTCCAACCATAAATAAATCGACAAGATCCAACGTGACTTCATATGGGGCACTACAACAACTAGGAAGAAAATCCACTATGTTAAATGGGATATTATTACTCAGTCTAAGCGAGACAGGGTCTATGTATAAAAAAAGCAAAGGACAAAACCTAGCACTACTCTCCAGTTTATCCTAGGTCCTCTTCTCCAACCCTACCTCTATATGGGCCACCACTCTTATCAGTAAATATATCCATAAAAGGAACCTCACATTCCATTCCTTTATATGGTTTAATATCCTAACAGGTTAGATGTACTACACGAAGGGCCTTTTATGGATAATCAGGCCAGGAAATATTAGTTGTTGGTCATCAACATGGATTCCCAACCTCCTTCCGCTCAGCTTCTTTATCCATGGACCTCTAACCCAACAAGACTCCACCCTTAAAGTCAAAGACCTTTGGGATAATAATCGATGGGATTTGTCAAAACTGTCCTTCCATCTCCCTCTACACATCACCCAAAAAATTCACTCTATTAACATTTCAGAATTACAGGGTGCAATAAATATTCCGGTTTGGGATCCCACATCCAATGGCTCCTTTACCACCAAAACAGCCTGCAAAATCATCTCCTCGCGGAACATCAGCAATAGATTCCACTGGATTTGAAAGTTAAATACTCTTAACGAGGTAAAATTTTTCTTATGGCAATGCTCCCATAACCGACTACCCACAAATACCTATCTACATATAGGCTTGAACATTGACTTTATCAGCTCAATATGTAAAGGAGTTGACGAGTCATTAACTCACATTCTCTTCGAGTGCCCAATAGTCAAGGCCTTTTGGGAGGAATTAAGCCCACAAAATCAAATTCCCGACGACAGATCTGACCACTGGCTTATTAAGCTCAAAGAATGGACCATTAATGTGGACCACCTAAACATCATTTGGAACTAATTCTTCCCGTTTTCCATTTGGCGCCTTTGGTTGAACATGAATAATAATCATTTCAACAAGATCTGTAGGTTTCTTCCCCTAAATTATGTGACTATGCGTTGTATGAAATATAAATACACCACTTTGACTCCTACTAATAATTTCTATACTTCCCCAATAACGATGAAATAGAGCCCCCCATTGTCATTAGAGATAAAACTCAATATTGATGGGATGTTTAAGGGCAGCTATAACAAAGGCGGACTTGGTGGAATATTCTGAGATAAATCCAGAAACTAGATCCTGGGCTACAAAATACTCACTTATGGCTACACCCCCACATTCATGGATCTCCTTGCGCTAAAAAGTGGACTTCTCCTAGAAAAAAATCATAATTCAATAGCTTAGAAATTGAAACTGATGCTACTGAAATACCCTAATTGCTTTAATAATTATTCTCTCTACTCTAACCTTGTTAATGAGTGCAGATTGCTACTGAATGAGTTGAAGAATCCAATGATCCGGCATAATTTCCGTGAGGGGAATAGACTGATGCATAATTTGGCAAAGGAAGGTCCAAGCAACCAAGTAATACTCCCTTATCAACAATGCTCCACCTACCGAATATTTTTTGGAAGTTGCTTTACGAAGACAAAGCTGGGGCACCTACTACTAGACTAGTATCTACCAATGTACTAAACAAACTAGCCGAACTTGGGAACCTTATAGTTTTGTAATTTGGCTAGCAACCCTTCTGGCTCAGGTGTTTTGGATGCCCTTACTGAGGCATCACCTATATGTAATACTACTACTTAATTATTAATATAAATTTTTCCGTTCTAGCAAAAAAAAAAGCGTGGCCCATTATAATAATAAAGTTATACTATAATTATGGGGTATCAAACTATTTTTGTTGTAACAATAAAATTACAAGATATTTTTTGCCATATTAAGTTAGTAAAATGACTCATTATAATAACAAAGTTACAAACTTTACATGTTTTATAACAATAGTCACCTTGATAGATAAATTTACCATTATAATAGATAAATTTTTGTAATTTTCTTGTTAATAGGTAAACTATAATTACTTTATGACAGAGAAGCTTTATGACTTTACTGTCATGGACTTTTTGTTGGCTAAAATTTATATATTGTTTGACCAAGTTTTTTTTTGGGCCAAAAGTCCCTTTTTTATTTTTGGCTAAAAGTAATATTTTTCAAAAATTGAGGTGTTTGACCAAGCTTTAGAAAGAAAAAAGGTGTTTTGAGTATAAGCAGAAGCATTTTTGAGAAACAAAAAAGAAGTAGCTTCTCTCCAAAAGCACTATTTCGAGAAGCACTTTTGAGAAAAATACACTTAGAAGTCATTTTGAAAAGTTTGGCCAAACACTAATTACTGCTTTAAAATTATTTTTTAAATTAATTAGTCAAACACAAACTGCTTATCACGAAAAGTACTTTTTTGAAAAGTACTTTTAAAATTAATTAGTCAAACACAAACTGCTTGTCACCAAATACTTTTGAGAAAAATACTTTTCAAAATAAGTTGATTTTAAAAGTTTGGCCAAACAGACTATTAGTGATTTTACTATTAATAATGGAATAAACTTTGGTTAGTTTAATATGAAAAGTAATTTTGTAACTTTATTATTATATTACATAAAATTCAATGACAAAACATAAAATTAACCTTGTTTTCTGGCGGCCAAATATATATACACAACCCCTTAAACTTGTCAAATTTTTTTATTTAGACACCTTATATCAGCACATGACCTATTGAACACTTGAAGTTTATAGTGAAAGTTAAACTGTATCTATTAGACACATATTGCTGACATGTCACAAGCAATATACAACACCAATTCTAGGCGCGTGAGAAGCCATATTGTTTTCATTACAATTTTTCTCTCTCCTTCATTTTCTGCCACCACCTCCTCCTGCCACCAGCCTCCACCACCATCCATCCTTCCATTTCTCTCTCTCTCTCCCCACCTGATCTGCTCAAGTTCTGGTTGTCCTTAAAAATGAATCCACTACCTACTCGATCTTTCTCCGACTGAGTTACTTCAACTGCATGAGCGAGGAGTACTAGAAAGTCATGATTAAATTTACGCTTTCTAAATATGGAAGTAATTTGCAATTTTGATTGTATTGTAGTACTCTTGGTAGTTTAGATTGAAATTAGTGTTAAAAATTTTGGGAGAGCAAGACAACACAAAAGAACACTCAAAACTCACAAAGAAGAGAGTGGAGGAAAGAATAATTTCTATTCAACTTCCTTCAAATGGCTAGGAATATATGACTATTTTTAAGCAAAATCCTTCATGTATCTAGCTAAGGGTACATGTAAATACACTAATCATGTCCACACTTCACATATTTCAAAGTAAATCAATGTGTTCATACTCTAATATATGTACTAACTTAATTTCTAGTTCATGAACTAATGTAGACTAATGTAAACAAATGGAAACAAGTTTATATTCTTCACATTTCAACATTCCTCCTTAAACTTGTTTCGTCACTCCAAGAGCCTTCCTTAAATTTTGAAAAACCTCAATCTTCAACGGCTTGATAAAAAGATCCGCAATTTGGTCCTGTGACTTCACGTGCTCAAGCTCCATAACCTTATTTTCATGTCCTTCAACCTTGTAGTCCAACGGTTGATCAATGTAAACCTCTTCATCCAAAACACCATCCAAGAAGGCCGACTTCACATACATTTGATGAATTATCCATTGATTTTGAGCCTTGAAATTTCCCTTCAACTTGTACACCCATTTGACACCAATGGTGCTTTTTCCTTTTGGAAGTATGACTAATTCTCAAGTATCATTCTTCTTGATTGCCTTGATTTCTTCATCCATAGCATTTCTCTATTTGGTATTTTGGGTAGCATCTTCATAAGTTAAAGGCTCACTATCCACTGACAAACAAAAGTGAGTCAAATCATATAAATCTTTTCTTACCACTTCCGTATTTTCATACAACTCACAGAAACTTTTAGTTTTCTTATACACTTCACTTGAAGAACTTGAACTTGACTCATCTTCTTCTTGAACTTGTGATGTAGGTGTTGAAGGTGGTGTGATAGGCTGCTCCACAACTTCTTCATCATCATCTTCATCAAAGAAAGGACTAAAAGAGTAATCTTGATCTTTAGTTTTTCATTCCCAAGCATTATCTTCATCCAACTCAACATCTTTGTTATATAATTTATAACCTTTAGAAATTTGATCATAGCCAATGAAAACATACCTCTCACTTTTATCATCAAGCTTGGACCTCTTCTTATCCGGCACATGTTCATATGCAATGCTCCCAAAAACTCACAAATGAGCAACTTTTGGCTTGAAACCACTCCAAGCCTCTTGAGGTGCTTTGTCACGAATACTCTTGGTGTGACGCCGATTTGAAAAATACACTGCACAAGCAACTACTTCAGCCCAAAAATCCTTTGTCATATTTTGCTCTTCAACATACTCCATGCCATGTTGAGCATAGTCCGATTCTTTCTTTCCCGACTCCATTTTGTTGTGGTGATCTTGGAATAGTCAAAAAATGACGAATTCCACTATTTTCACAAAAATCTTGAATTCATTTGAAGTTAATTCTCCATCATTCCCGGACCGCAATGACTTAATTTGATAGCCACTTCGTTTCTCCACCATGCTCTTTAATTTTTTGAAAGTATCAAACACCTCCAATTTCACCTTCAAAAAAATACACCCAAGTTTTTTCTAGAAAAATCATCGATGAAAAGTAAAAAAATAATTATATTTACCAAGTGAAGATGGGTTGATTGGTCCGCACGCATACATCCATGTGAATAAACTCCAATGGGCATCGTGCTCTAGTCAAAGGCTCTTTAGTTTAGCTTTTTCTTGCTTTCGTTCCAAAGAGACATCCTTCGCAAAGTTGGCTCGGATGATCAATAGTTGGAAATTCATTCACCATGCTTTCTTTCTTCGTCAACCTTTGACTATCAAAATTCACATGATCAAATCTCATATGCCAAAGCCAAGATGAATATTTTGTACATGAAAGCAAATATCTTGGAACATCACATTGAAAGTTCAAACCAAATATTTTATTATTAGCCATAGGAACTTTGGCTAACAATCTCCCATTTTCATCTCTCAAGAATAATTTTTTATCTTTCAAATAAATATCATATTCTCCAAAAGCTGTCTCAAACTTAAAATATTACTTTTCATCTCCGGAACATTCAAAACATTAGAAATTAATTGGTGACTACCATCTTTCAAAAAAATTAAAAATCGTACATTTTCCTTTGATTTTAGCTCGCGAAGAGTCTCGAAAAGTGATGTTGCCACCATTCAACTCTTCAAGCTCCACAAATAAATTTTTCTTTCCACAAATATGGCTACTTACACCGGACTCAAGGTACCATTGATTTTTTTCTACACTTTCTTCTCTTTTGCAAGCGAGAACTAAAATACCATCTCTGTCTTCATTTTTGCTCTCCATAAAATTATTTTTCTCTTCTACATTATCTTTACATTCGCAGGAAAAATGATCAAATTCATGACAAGTATAACATTCAATATTAGACTTACCATACTTTGATTTTGCCTCCATCTTCTACCTCTTCCACGACCTCTTCCTTGACTAGAGTCTTGGCTACTATATTATTTATATGGTGGTTGGCTACCACCTCTTTCCTTTTCACCACTACCTTGTCCACGTCCATGACCTCTTTGTTGTGGGCCATGCCTTTCATATTTCTTCTTGAAAGGAAGTTTTTCTTGAAACGCTTGTTCAACCGATTCTTCTTTCGGTTTCTTCAAATTTTCTTCATGTGCTTGCAAATAACCGATGAGTTCTTCAATGGTCATGGTATCCAAATCTTTGGAATATTCAATAGCCACAATAATATAATTAAATTTTGATTCAAGGGATTGTAGTATATTTGCAACGACCCTATCATCACTCAAGTCTTCACTATATCTCTTCATTTGATTGACAATAGCCAAAACTCTTGAAATGTAATCCAGAACGGATCCATATTCCTTCATATGCAATGATTTAAACTCTCCTCTTAAAGTTTGTAGACGATCTCTTTTCACTTTATCCAAACCTTTAAAGGATGTTTGAAGAATCTCTCATGCTTGCTTTGAGGTGGTTGAATTTTCAACCTTCTCAAATATCTTATCATCCAAACTTTGATGGATGTGTTATTTTGTGGCTTGAATTATTTCCTTGTATTTTTTTATAAACTCATAATCCCTATAGGTTTAGGAAAACCCATTGTCCTAATTATTGTCCTTGTCAAATTGGGAAATCTTTCTCTTATAGGTTTGGGACTATTTGGGATCTATATTTAGGAATTATAGCTAGGGATTCTATAGATTGTACTGTGATTTTCTTCTCATTCATAGTGGAAAATTCTCTGTGCTTTTGCCCCGGGGATTAGGCTTAGCCGAACCTCGTTAAATCTTTGTGTTGATTTTTCTTCTCTATTTGCTTTGTGTGTGATTGTGTGCTAGTTAACCCACGATCTTCCGCAACAATTGGTATCAGAGCAAGGTTTGGGTTTCTACATATAATCTAGGCTTAATATGTCTTCATCATCTTCAAAAAAGTATGAAGTAGAGAAATTTGACGGGGGTTCTAGTTTTAGTATATGGAAGATTAGGATGAAATCGTAACTGGTGTTACAAAGGTTATTGGAAGGCAATTGATGAGGATATTGCTGAAGAAACTTCTGCAACAATGGCATGGAAGAAGCTGGAAGATGTATATTCTAAGAAATCGTTGACAAACTGCCTCTACCTAAACAAAAGGTTATACAATCTCCGTATGAATGAAGGTATACCTGTTAAGACTATTGGTGAGTTTAATTCAATTATAATGGACCTGAAGAATGTGGATATCAAAATTGAGAGTGAGGATCAGGCATTGATTGTGTTATGTTCTTTACCACCGTTGTCACGACTCCAAATCTAAACTAGTCGTGATGGCGCCTATCGTGGGACTAGGCCAGCCAAATTAAACTCAAAACATAAAGAATCTTTCATTTATATCATTACTAAACTGATAATCCAAAAAGGGATTGTTTAATCAGTTTTAAAACAGATAAAGCTACGCCGAATGTTAAATACATCCCCAAGATCCCGGAGTCACTAGTCATGAGCATCTATAAAAAATATACAAGTCTGAAACATAAGCTTTATAGTAATAAGAGGAAGAAAGAAGGGTTGCGGACGCGTGCAGCTACCTCGCAAATCTCCGAGAAATCTCTGAGGCAGGTAAACAGCTCACTCTGCCTTAGCACCTGAATCTGCACACAAGGTGCATGAAGTAATGTGAGTACGCCAACTCAGTAGTAATGAAAGTAAATAATGTCTGAGAACTACGAAACGCATAAAACAAGTCATCAATTCACAGTAAATACAATTCTTCTTTCAAAATCACAGATACAATAATTTGAAACATATTTCATAAGTCGCCCCTCGGGCATAACATCACTCAGAATCAGTCACTCAGCATGCCTCACAATCACTCGTATCAGCCCTTGGGCAACTTCACATTCACTCATGCCTCCCAATCACTCGGCACTCGCACTCAGTAGGTACCTGCGCTCACTGGGTGTGTACAGACTCCGAGGGGCTCCTACAACCCAAGCACTAATATCAATCCATCTCATGGTTAATCACTCTGGCACTCGACCTATCAATAACATGCTACGGTGTACAGCCCGATTTCATATCATATCCTCACAAATCAGGCCATCGGCCTCACTCAGTCATCATAACCATGCTGCGGCGCACAACCCGATCCCATAATATCCTCACAACATAGGCCCTCGACCTCACTCATTCAGAAACCTCTCAAAAGCCACTTGGGCTATCAGTAAAACAGGGTACTCGACCCAAAATATCATCTTATATCTCAAAATAGTGTAAATAAGATTGAGTTTCGAAATCAGTTAAACATAATATGACTGAGTGTAAAAATCATAAGTCAGCACAGTGTGGAATAACAGTAAAATTCCCCAAGGGGTCCAAACAGGTCGGCACAAGGCCCCAAACATGGCGTACATCCCAAAATATAGTAATAGTCTTAAAACATGAAATATCATATGGTTTAGAATCAAATACGCAACATAATAGTTGCCACGAGACGGACCAAGTCACAATCTCCCAACAGTGTACGTCACACACTCGTCATCTAGCATGTGCGTCACTCCAAAACAGTGATAAAATGTGAAGTCTGGGGTTTCATACTTTCAGGACAAGATTTACAGTCATTACTTACCTCAAACCGGAAAAAACTCTAACCTGCGATGCCCTTGCCTCTTGACTCGGCCTCCAAATGCTCCGAATCTAACCAAAATCAGTATACTATCATCAATATACGCTAAAGGAATGAATTCCACATGAAAATTATCAAATTAGACCAAATATTCCGAATTTGGCTCAAACCCGGCCCCCAGGCCCACTTCTCGGAATCCGACAAAAATTTCAAAACTAGAAGGCACATTCACTCACGAGTCTACCCATATCAAATTCATCAAAATCCGACACCAAATGGCCATTCAATTTCCCAAAATAAATTCTCCAATTATCCTCCATTTTTCTTCAAATTTACACCACAAATTCCCAATTTAGATGATAAAAATCAAGACACAATCATGGAGTTTAACCAAATTTGAGCGAAGAACACTTACCCCAATCACTCCTCTGAAAATCCCTTCAAAAATTGCCTCAATCTGAGCTCCATAGCTCCAAAAATGCAAAAATGGCCGAAACCCTCGAAATAGAGTACTTTATAATCTGCCCAGGCATTTACCCTATGCTATCGCGGACAAATTAATGCGATAGCGAAGCACAAAATTTTCATCCCTTTTTTTACCCTATGCGATCACAGCCATTCCGTAGCGATCGCGTAGAACAAATTTTTCTAACAGCCTTCTCCAACTCTTCCGTACAGCCTCTAGTATAATGGTCATAAGATTTTGTAAAAAACTCCAAATTAAAATTGGTTTAACTTTCTGAAAAATAGACATCAAGGGCTACACTTCCATTTTTTAATCATCTTCAAATTCCTTATAGATTGTGAGTTATAAGCTTCCAAAGTCGGCTCAGTGCAGTAGCAATTTTACTCTATGCGATCGTGGGAAGACTTATGCGATCGCATAGCACAACTAAACTTTCCAAATTTTCTCTATGCTAACGCGGCCATATCTATGCTATCGCATTGTACGCCCCTGAAGCCAAAACAACAACTAGAAATGGCCTAGAAATGGTCCGAAACCACCCGAAACTCACCCGAGACCCTCGGGACCTCAACCAAAACATACCAACACATCCCATAACATCACACAAACTTATCGAGCCTTCGAATCACCCAAAACAACATCAAAATACCAAATTAACCCCGAATTCAAGCCTAAGGATTTCTAAACTTCCAAAATTCGCCAATGATGCTGAAACCAACCAAACCACGTCCGATTGACATGAAATTTTGCACACACATCACAAACGACACTACGAACCTATTCCAACTTCTGGAATTCCCTTCCGACCCCGATAGATAATTCTCCACTGCTGACTGGAAATCACCGAAAAATCCAATTTCACCAATTCAAGCCTAAGTCTACCACGGACCTCCGAATAATATTCTGAACACACTCCTAAGTCCAAAATCACCTAACGAAGCTATCTGAACCATAAAAACCAAATTCCGAGATCGTTTACCCATAAGTCAACTTTCGATTGACTTTTCCAACTAAATAACCAACTTAAGAGACTAAATGTCTCATTTCTCTCCACAATCACGCCGAACCCGAACCAATCAACCTAACACAACATAAAAGAGATGAACCACATAAAATGAAGCAGAAATGGGGCAAACGGGGCTAAAACTCTCAGAACGACCGATCGGGTCGTTACATTCTCCCCCTCTTAAACAAATGTTCGTCCTCGAACGTGCCAAGAGTTGTTCCAGAAGACATCAAATCGCCGAATAACCTTACCACACACATACCTGGGGTGATCCCACGTCACCCTACCCCATATAGGTCTGATAACACAACATAACTAAAACTTCATAATTCAACCTAGCCCATAAGCCTTAGAGCTAAATTTCCACTTCCGAAATTGTCTATAAGATCAGAATCTCACATCTACACGTTGTATCAAGCCATAACCGCAATTCAAGATAAAAATTGCATGATATACCCCACAACTCAAACACTCATAGCGATGACTTCTAATCACAACAACTGTTCAAACAACCCAATTCCAATAATAAACCTCTTATCAAACCAAAGCCTCATTCCAACACTTTCATATACTGCCAATGATGAATGAAACACGCAGAAAGTCATAACCATTCCTTAGATCAACCAGTCATGGAGCTCTCTCTCCTTCAACAAGGACCATAGTAAAATTTTAAGCCGAATCCCGATATTATCCTTCCAACATGCTGAAATCGAATCCGATAATGTTCATTCTAGATCCCAATGACCGGATCTCATCTAACACGACTACTCTAGTGACATGACACATCGATAAATTCCGAAGCCACAACCCTTGCGACCCCCGCACCAATAAGCAACAGTCCAAATGTACTCAAATCATGGAAAAATGACTCAAATGAGAGAGTTGTATAGCAAGCTCACTAGTACCACCACAACATAATGCTGAGAACCCATCACACATTGTAGAACCAGAACACACAAATCTAACCCGAAGGATCATGCCTCTACATAACCTCGCTGCAATGCGCGACCCTATCCTAACACTGGTTCACATGAGACACCTCAAGTCACCATGCTCAAAATCATCAACCACGCGCAATTTGATATCTAGTATCAAATGTAAATCACCATAACCACGGAGAAGTAAAAGATGCAATGCCATAACCACGGGGAATCGAACGATACCACGCCACACGAACCCGAAAGAACATAGCCAATCAGTCTCAATCCAGCAATACCCAATTACTTAACTTACTCCAATCCCGCTATGGAGCCCAAATAGATCTGCACCATATGTGCATATAACCAACAATCACAACTCCTCACAACACCGAAGGGTAACTCATAGATCACTCCAGAACACGGATAACTCAATGACAATCAAATGGTACATTCCTCAACAATAGCAATTTGGAGTCCACAATTCCAACCCGGTGCAGAACATACACCCATACTGGGACTACCAATGAACCCTAAATCAACTCTGGTCACCCGCAACAGATAGATAACTCTCCGAAAGTTCACAATGACTGAATCACGACACATACTAACATCTGACTAGCTTTGCTCGCATCTTCGCAGTCCACAACCACAAAATAACCTGTTTATGAGAACTCCCAGTCTCGAAATCCATAAAGCGCACGAATTACCATATATGATCCCAACTCCACCGCTCAAATATATCACAAAGCTCTAATACTGAATCATTCCACTAGGGATACCCTATAATTATTCTGTGCTACCAAGAAAACTTGAATATCAACAGTCGATCCAACAAGAGAGCGTCGTAATACCAATGAAGCACCCTTAACTCACATACATTGCCCTTTCTGAAATGTATACCCTCATCAAGCCACACCAATTAGTAATATCATCTACCTAGTTGTCTGAAACTGCCCATGCTGCCTGAGAATTTATGACCTTCCTCCCTAGACTGAACCGTGACTCCACACATGAAAATATCAACTCTACACAACATAACGCATACACCATGCCATCCTATGATAAATATGAGAATTTCATAATCCATCCGAGCCACAAACAACTACGTACCCAACTAGCCAAGAACTATCCATTTGATTCCATCTAGAAGCAAAGTCACTATACATCACCTGCACCCCACGCCAGTAGAAAATATACATCTCTAACCGTGGTAGAAACCATCAAGACCTCTCTGAATTCCATTTGTACGACACCAACCGACATGACTGAATCCCTCTAACTCAAGCAAGCTACGCAGGTCATCAAAACCCAAGAGCATTGCCAAGAACGCCTGTAGAAACTCATCATCTCATAAGCTCCCAAAGGACTAATCATATCTCTTACCCTGCCGATCTGACCTACTACCAAGTTGTCATATTAATCCAAGTTCCTTCTGGCTTACCTTCGAGTTGATACTTCTCCTTGCCATCATACCACGATTCTCGAACCAGACTAATCACACGAGACCCAAGCATAAAACTGTACTGACTAAGGCTTGTAAGCCCCTGAATACTCTCTCAAATATCCCCAAAAGTACCATATTCAGAATACTTAAACTGAAGAGACTTCCTGCGAACCTATAGCCATTACCTTCACCTTCCTGATACTGATATGCAGAATCCATGATAATGTAGAAATGCCACCAGGCTTGACACCCTCCAACATAAATCTCAGTTCTAGCCAAATACCCTTTGAAGATTCCCAATTGTTACATATAACCTCGAATCCATCAGAACCGTTATCGAGAGTCATCCACTCTACGCAAATCTTAATTAAACTGATCAAACAGATCAAACGACCTAGCCCATTTGCACACCAACATACTAGGAAGTAATCTGTACTTCAAAGCAACCAAGCAAATCCCTACTCCGCACACACTACACCTTTTATAATTACAACTCAATCATTAAATAAAACCCAGTTACCCATAGAGTATATTACAACCTGTATCCAAAAAAATTTCCATTACTCGAGTCATCTCAAACTCCACCTCTGCAGGTCATAACTGATTCACCAGTATACCTCGAACTGAATCCAATACCTCGCATAATCGTGCAACCAACTTATCATTAGCAGCCTCCCCCACTTGGCTCAAAGCCATAGATCAAAACAATCAATAACTCACAATTCCCATACGCTAACACCGCTGCCATACCACAGTGAGATTCAACTAAATCCTTCATAAGCTCATATATAACTCAAACCATTTAACATATCAAATCATCTGCAATCTCGCGTTCACCATTACAATAGCCGTGAAAAATTCCACAAGCGATCTAAACTCAACTTACAACATATAACATTTGCTGGAAAAAGAGAACTTGCTACAAAACCACATAAGGATCACACAAGCTTAGGACATTCAGCGGGAGATAACCCTGCCTGCTTAGCCTCAAACTGATAACTCTCTATACCCTTCTAGAAATCATAGCTATCACGCAATCACTTTTACCCTCCTTCATTTAATCACAACTAACACCTACCCTCGAGGCATCATAATACGCGGTATAAGAACCTGAAACCGATGGAAGAACTAACACTGGAGCTGTGGTCAAAGCAATATTGAGCTTCTGGAGCTCTCTCAACACTCCTCTGACCACTTGAATACCCTCACTGGACACCACGTGCCCCAAGAATGCTACTGAACTGAGCCAAAAATTCACACTTGGAGAACTTTGCATAAATCTTCTCCTACGCCAATCTCTATAATATTCTCCTCAAATGCTGAGTATGCTCCTCCTGGCTACACGAGGACGCCAGGATGCTATCAATGAATACAATAACGGAGGAGTATAAATATAGCTGGAATACACTGTTAATCAAATACATGAACGCTACTGGGGCATTGGTCAACCCAAAAGACATCACCAGGAACTCACAACACAACAGAAAGATCCGCTTCACTCCACAACTAAACAACATGAGAGGTCTTCCAATACACTCAGAACTCGAAGCCATATGCCAACTCGAGGCAGAAATCAAACACTCAATAGTTCTTGCCACATTTCCAGTCAATCCTTTTTTTTTCACAATCAAACAATATGAATACATCTCACCATCGAACCGCACTTACCACATAGTCATCAAGCCACAAAATCCCACCAATAAGAACACTAACAAATATATAAGTCCCAAATGCATGTGCTCACACAATCGAAATCTCATCACTCAAGTCACAGACAGAACTCGACCTCAAGTCCCCAAGACTGGCCCATTATCAACTTGCTAAAATCACATCTCGCACCTCACCATGGAAATCACAAGCCGTCGATTCACAGCTGATATCGAGCGCTCACGTGCACATTCGAATACTTGAAAGGGATTCAAAGAGTTAAGCTTTTGGCTAAATAAATGGATTCGCATGACAAGAATTCAAGAATCTGAGATTTTTCCTAAGGGTTCTGCAGCTTCTTGAAGATAAGTACAGACGTCTCTGTACTGATCCGCAAGACTCTACTAAACATGCTCATGACCGGTGAGTCCTATGTAACATAGGCTCTGATACCAACTTGTCACGACCCCAAATCTAAACTAGTCATGATGGCGCCTATCGTGGGACTAGGCAAGCCAAATTAAACTCAAAACATAAAGAATCTTTCATTTATATCATTAATAAACTGATAATCCATAAAGGTTTCGTTTAATCATTTTTAAAACACATAAAGTTACGCCGAATGTTAAATACAGCCCCAAGATCCCGGAGTCACCGGTCATGAGCATCTATAAAAAATATACAAGTCTCGAACATAAGCTTTATATAAGAGGAAGAAAGCAGGGCTGCGAACGCGTGCAACTACGTCGCAAATCTCTGAGAAATCCCTGAGGCAGGTAAACAACTCACTCTGCCCTAGCACCTGAATCTGCACACAAGGTGCAGGGAGTAATGTGAGTACGCCAACTCAGTAGTAATGAAAGTAAATAATGTATGAGAACTATGAAACGCATAAAACAAGTCATCAATTCACAGTAAATACAATTCTTCTTTCAAAATCACAGATACGATAATTTGAAACACTTGAAAGTCGATTTCGGAAAAATTCCTTTGAAAATGTACCTTTCCACAGTTTCCATAGAAATCAAGATAATTTAATATAGAAATGATAGAAATCATAACTAGCCTCTTGGTAAAAAACATATTTCATAAGTCGCCCCTGGGGCATAACATTACTCAAAATCAGTCACTCAGCATGCCTCACAGTCATTCGTATCAGCCCTTGGGCAACCTCACATTCACTCATACTTCCCACTCACTCGGCACTCGTCACTCGTCACTCGCACTCAGTAGGTACTTGCACTCACTGGGGGTGTACAGTCCCCGGAGGGGCTCCTACAGCCCAAGCGCTAATATCAAGCCATCTCGTGGCATCAATGACATGATGCGGCGTGCAGCCCGATCCCATATCATTTCCTCACAAATCAGGCCCTCGGCCTCACTCAGTCATCATAAACAGTATAACATGTTGCGGAGCGCAACCCGATCCCATAATATCCTCACAACATAGGCCCTCGGCCTTACTCATTCAGAAACTTCTCAAAAGCCACTCGGGCTATAAGTAAAACATGGTACTCGATCGAAAATATCATTTTAAATCTCAAAATAGTGTAAATAAGACTAAGTTTCGAAATCAGTTAAACACAATATGACTGAATGTAAATCATAAGTCAGCACAGTGTGGAATAGTAGTAAAAGCCCCCAAGGGGTCCAAACAGTTCGGCACAAGGCCCCAAACATGGCGTACATCCCAAAATATAGTAATAGTCTTAAAACATGAAATATCATATGGTTTAGAATCAAATACGCAACATAATAGTTGCCACGGGATGGACCAAGTCACAATCCCCCAACAGTGCACGCCACACACTCGTTATCTAGCATGTGCGTCACTCCAAAACAATGATAAAATGTGAAGTCCGGGGTTTCATACCCTCATGACAAGATTTACAGTCATTACTTACCTCAAACCGGACAAAACTCTAATCTGCGATGCCCTTGCCTCTTGACTCGGCCTCCAAATGCTTCGAATCTAACCAAAATCACTATATTATCATCAATATATGCTAAAAGAATGAATTCCACATGAAAAATATCAAATTAGACAAAAAATTCCGAATTTGGCTCAAACTCGGCCTCCGGACCCACGTCTCGGAAATCGAAAAAAATTCAAAACTAGAAAGACCATTCACTCACGAGTCTACCCATATCAAATTCATCAAAATCCGACATCAAATGGCCATTCAATTGCCCAAAATAAACTCTCCAATTATCCTCCATTTTTCTTCAAATTTTCACCACAAATTTCCAATTTAGATGATAAAAATCAAGACACAATCATGGAGTTTAACCAAATTTGAGTGAAGAACACTTACCCCAATCACTCCTCTGAAAATCCCTTAAAAAATGCCTAGTTCCGAGCTCCATATCTCCAAAAATGCAAAAATGTCTAAACCCTCAAAATAGAGTACTTTATAATCTGCCTAGGCATTTACCCTACGCTATCGTTGACAAATTAATGCGATAGCGAAGCAAAAAATTTTCGAGCCCTTCTTTTACCCTATGCGATCGCGGCCATTCCCTAGCGATCGAGTAGAACAAATTTTTCCAACATCCTTCTCCAACTCTTCCGGACAGCCTTTAGTATAATAGTCATAACGTTTTGTACAAAATTCCAAATTACAATTAGTTTAACTTTCTGAAAAGTAGACATCAAGGGCTACAAATTTGTGTTTTTAATCATCTTTAAATTCCTTATAGATTGTGAGTTATAAGCTTCCAAAGTCGGCTCAATGCAGCAGAAATTTTACTCTATGCGATCGCGGAAGACTTATGCGATCGCATAGCACAACTAAACTTTTCCAAATTTTCTCTATGCTAACGCGGCCATATCTATGCTATCGCACTGTACACCTCTGAAGCCAAAAACTAGCAACTAGAAATTGTCTAGAAATGGTCTTAAACCACCCGAAACTCACCCGAGACCCTCGGGACCTCAACCAAAACATACCAACACATCCCATAACATCACACAAACTTAGTCGAGCCTTGGAATCACCCAAAACAACATCAAAATACCAAATTAACCCCGAATTCAAGCCTAAGGATTTCTAAACTTACGAAATTCTCCAACGATGTCGAAACCAACCAAACCACGTCCGATTGACCTGAAATTTTGCACACACATCACAAACGATACTACAAACCTATTCCAACTTTCGAAATTCCATTCCGACCCTGATAGCTAATTTTCCACTGCCGACCCGAAATCGCCGAAAAATCCAATTTCACCAATTCAAGACTAATTCTTCCACGGACCTCCTAATGACATTATGAACACACTCCTAAGTCCAAAATCACCTAAAGAAGCTATCTGAACCATAAAAACCAAATTTCGAGATCGTTTACCCATAGGTCAACTTCTCGTTGACTTTTCCAACTAAATAATCAACTTAAGAGACTAAGTGTCTCATTTCTCTCCACAATCACACTGAACCTTAACCAATCAAACTAACACAACATAAAAGAGCTGAACCACATATAATGAAGCATAAACGGGGAAAACGGGGCTAAAACTCTCAGAACGACCGATCAGGTCGTTACAACCGTTTTATGATACTTTTGTCGATACGCTGCTATATGGTAAAGACAATATTTCACTTGGAAGATGTTAGTAATGCACTAAAATCTAAAGAGTTTAAAAAGAGCTTTCCAGACATCAAAATTGAGGGAGAGGGTCTTGTGATTAGAGGAAGAACACAACAAAAGGACTTTAACAGGAAAAAGTCAACCACCAGAACAAAGTTTAGAGCAAGGAAGCAAAGCTGTTATGAGTGCGGGGAGCAAGGTCACTACAAGAGAGATTGCCCTAAGCTGAAAGAGAAAAGAGGGAAGTAGAAAATAGATAATTCGGAAAATATTATTGACACTGGAAATAATTCTGATGATAATGACTATGTAGGGGAAGTCTCTCCTGTGAGTTCTAGTCATGGGCAGAATTCTTGGGTTCTTGATTATAGTACTACTTTCCACATGTGTCCACAGAAGAATTGGTTTGAAACTTACAAGCAAATGAGTGGGACTGTCTACATGGTAGATGATAATCCATTACCAGTAGAGGGGATTGGTAACGTCAAATTGAGAATGTTTGATGGAATTATCAGAAATATTGAGCGCTGGCATGTTCCTCGGATAAAGAGAAATTTGATTTCTCTTTCGACTTTGGATGATCAAGGCTATAAATTCACTCCGAGAATGGAATACTTAAAGTGTGTAAAGGATCCATGGTACTCATGAATGGCAAACTGCATTCTAAAGTGTATCATCTTCAGGCCAGTGTAGTTGAAAGGGAAGCTGCTGTAACTTCTGGGAAAAGTGATCTGAATTAGTCTCAATTGTGGCATTTGCGACTTGGCCATATGAGTGATAAGAGATTATCTTTGTTTAGTCATTAGAATTTTTTGAATGGGTACAAAAATCAAGTTTTTGAATTTTTATGAGCATTGTGTGTTTGGTAAACAAACAAAGGTAAAGTTCAGCAAGAAGGATGAGCATAAGACCAGAGACTAGTTAGATTATATACATTCAGAATTGTGGGGTCCAAATAGAGTGCCCTCCAAGAGTGGTTCCAGGTATTTTATGACTTTGATTGATGATTACTCAAGGATTGTATGGGTGTATTTTCTGAAAACAAAGGATGAGGCATTTCTGACATTTGTTAAATGGAAGACGATGATTGAGAGATAGACGGAAAGAAAAGTTAAGAAAACTGACAATGGGTTGTAATTTTGCAATTCTGAGTTTGATAGTTTCTGCAGCAAATAGGGCATAGTGAGACGTCACAACTGTGTTGGAACACCACAACTAAATGGTGTTTTGGAACGTATGATAGAACGCTTTATGATAGGGCACGAAGCATGCTTTCACACTCATGTGTTAGCAAGGATTTTTGGGCTGAAGCGATTAATACGACTTGTTATTTAGTCAATAGATCTCCATCCAAAACTATTGAGTTCAATACTCCTTTTGAGGTATGGTCCGGTCTGACTGCTGATTATTAAATTTAAGGATATTTGGTTGTCCTACTTATGCTCATGTGAGGGGTGGAAAACTTGAGCCGAGGGCAAAGAAGTGCATATTTCTAGGGTATGCAACTGGAGTGAAAAGTTATAGGTTGTGGTGCACAGATCAAAAGACACCAGGGCTAATTATCGGTGTCAGTGACCACATAGATCTAGAAATTGAATCTCCACTAGCTCAGCCCAGTAGTTCTAAAGTAGAAGAATTGGAGGAGGTGCAAAATATTGATCAAAGTGATATTTTTGATGCACCTGCGTGTTAGATTATTAGTTTTAATGATGAAAAATAATATAATTTCTTTGGTGTAGGGACTCAAGGAAATCAATCAGGATCAAAGTGAAAGAGGAAGATCATAAATTAACGGAGATAGTTCAATGCAAAAGGAATAAACTGAAGGAATAAATATGAAAGCAGTTCAATGTAGAAGGAATAAGCTGAAGGAAGAAATCAATCAGAGATTGAATGAAGCCATCAAGGATAAGGAATCAGTGATAAAAAAGGAAGAAGCACTGAAGATCCGGCAAAGATAATCAATCAAAAGCTATTAGTGGAAGGTCACAGATTAAAGGGAAACATAATCACCAAGAATCAACAAATCCGACGAATATCAAGACTTGGAAATGGAAAGCCATCAAAGTCCACACATCAAGGAATAGTAACGAGAATTAACTTTATTCTTGGAAAGAATGAATATGTGATTCCTTTCAATGATCAAATATATCTTGCAATCTCTACAGATTCTAAAGCCTCCTGGAAAGTATATATACAATCGCTCTGGACTTGAAGATATGTACTTTGATCAAACCATCTATCCTCTTTTTGTTCTACTCCAAACAAGCATTGTAGTTATGTTAGATCTGTTGTGTAACTAGTGAGAGAAGAAAGAGAGAAAATCACCGGTGAGGTATTGTATCAAGAAAAGATGAGATACATAGAAACTAAGCAGTTGGTGTAAAACTACACCATTTCCTTTGTACTCAAGAAACTACGATCGCTGAAATAGAACACCTTTGCAACCCAAGGGGACTGGACTATGATTTATATTGAATCCGAACCGATATAAAAATTCTAGTGTCTTTAATTCCTGCACTTTAATTCTGTATTATTATCTCGCTCTTATTTCTAGTCGACTAATTGGTAAACTAGTCAACTACTAATAACTATTTTTAAAATAAGCAATTCACCCCCTGTTGTGCTTTCAATTGGTATCAGAGCTAGTTTCACACTTCTTTGTTTAACAACTTGTGAAAAAAGATCATGGCAAACCAAGGTATTGTTGGAGCACTCTTTCAAGAAGGAACATCACAAGTCAGGCCACCGTATTTCAATGGACAATACTTTTGTCACTGGAAAGTGCGTATAGAAATATATGCAAAGTCATAAGATGTCAAAGTTTGAGGAGTTATCAATAAAGGGAACTATCCACTACCAGTAACCACACAACCCCCTGCTGATCCAGAAGATATAGACGAATATACAGACGAGCAGATGGCAGTTGTTCAAGTCAATACTAAAGCAAGGAATCTACTCTATAATACTATAGGTGGAGAAGAGTATGAAATATATCCAGTTGTCATACAACTAAAGAAATTTAGGATAAACTAGAAGTCACTTATGAAGGAACCAACAAGGTGAAAGAAATTCACATCAATATTTTAGTTCATGATTACAAACTCTTCCAGATGAAAGAAGGAGAATCCAATGAAGAAATGTTTGCAAGGTTCAGCAAAATCATTAGCGATCTAAAAGCTTTTGTTAAACCATATACAAGTGGTGATCAAGTTCAGAAAATTCTGAGAAGTCTCCCTACCACCTGGTAGACAAAGTAGTTGCACTCGAATCACAAGATCTAAACAAACTATCTTATGATGAAATTCAAGGAGATCTCATAGCATTTGAAAAGACCCATTTCAAGAAAACAAGCCAGTAAGAAAATAAGAAAATAGTTGCATTCAAGGCTACAACTGACAGGACAGACAATGACATTGACAATGATCCTGAAGCCCTCGAGGAAGAGATTATCATGGTATCAAGGAATATGGATGTTCTAATGAGAAGATACAGAAATACAAGAAGAGGAAGGATATCGTCGAGGCGAACCAGGCAATACAATGAGCAAGACAAGAATGATGGAAAATGCTACGAGTGTGGAAGATACGGACATGTGCAAGATGAATGCCCAGATCTGAAAAGAAAAGTTACCAGAGGATTTAACAAGAACAAATCTTTTGGAAGCTGGAGTGATGAAAATGTTTCAGAACCTGAAGAGATAGAAAATCTTTGTTTCATGAAAATCCTAAAAAATGACATAAACAAACTTTCATCCTGCTGGACAGATGAGGATGTTTCAGATGATGAATACAAAGATGAAAATGAAAATGGTTTCATGGCACGAGGTGAAACAAGCAAGGTAAGACATATAAACTGTGAAAGATGTAATGAATTGCAGGATATTCTTGACCTTACTTTAGAAGAGTCTCAAAAGTTGATGAATGAACTAAAGAGACTCAATAAGGAAAAGAAAGACTGTAAATTCAAGCTTGAAGTATGTGAAATTGAAAAAGAAGTACTTCAAAAGGAATTTCAGGAATTGCAAATGCAACTCAATGGCATGCGCAAATCCACCAGTCATAGTTCTGTCAAGTCCAACCAGGCGACTTACAAGTCAACTGGAAAAGGACCAACTAGAACAGAGTCCACAACTACTAGTGGAAGATCCAAAAATAGATCAACCTTTGTATGTCACTATTGTAATAAAAGTGGGCATAAATATTCCTTTTGTCGATTTCGAAAATCAAATATTCCACGGTGGATTTGGAAACCCAAAGACAACCCTAATATTAGTAATACTAACCAACAAGGACCCAAGAAATCTTGGGCACCTAAGAGAAAGTAATTATTACATTTTGCAGGAATAACACAGAAAGATCCGCAAAGAAAAATGGTACCTAGATAGTGCGTGTTCCAGTCATATGACAGGTGACAACAACCTATTCAAAGAAGTTACAAAAATAAATAGAGGAAGTGTTAAATTTGGTGATGACTCAAAGGGAAAGGTAGTTGGCACCGGCACAATGCCATTCAATAACAACTGCGATATCACTGAGTTCTATCTTGTAGATGGACTCAACTACAATCTTCTGAGCGTAAGCCAACTATGTGATTCCGGATATGAAGTGAAATTCAAGAAAATAGGTTGTGCTATTGAAGACGAGTCAGGTAAAATAATCCTTCCAAGAAAAAGGTATGGAAATGTATACATTCTTGATAGTTTTGGAAATATAGATGATTATATTTTCTTAACATCCTTATCTGATGATCCATGGTTATGGCATAAGAAACTTGGTCATGCAAGCATGTATCTTATAGATAAACTATCCAAGCATGATTTAGTTGTTGGTCTTCCCAAACTCAATTTCTCCAGAAGTCATGTGTGTGATGCATGTCAGATTGGTAAACAGACCAGGAACTCTTTCAAAATCAAAGACATTGTGTCTACATCTAAGCCTTTACAATTGCTTCATATAGATTTGTTTGGACCTACTAGAACTACTAGCATAGGAGAAAAATGATATGCATTTGTTATTGTTGATGACTACTCACATTTTACATAGATGATTTTTCTTTCTCACAAAGATGAAGCTTTGAAATTTTTTGAGATCTTCTTTAAAAGAGTTGAAAGAGAAAAGGGATATCTTATTACAACCATTCAAAGTGATCAAGGGGGAGAATTTGAAAGCAGAGAATTTGAAGAATTCTGTAATGATCAAGGATATACCCACAACTTCTCAGCCCCAAGATCACCTCAACAGAATGGGGTAGTGGAGCAGAAAAACAGAACTCTGCAAGATATGGCTAGAACTATGATACTAGAGTATTCATTGCCGAACCACTTCTTGGCAGAAGCAATAAGCACATTCTGCCATATTCTTGACAGATGGCTCATAAGTCTTATCTTGAAGAAAATGCCATACGAACTGTGGAAAGGTAATGACCCAACATAAGCTACTTCCACACTTTTGGAATCAAGTGTTTCATCCACAACAATAGTAAGGAAAATCTTAGACAATTTGATCCAATAAGTGATGAAGGTACTTTTCTAGGTTACTCTATAAATAGTAGACCATTTAGAGTTTATAATAAACACATTTTATCTGTAGAAGGATCAGTACATGTAGTATTTGATGAAAATAACACTTCGACCGAGAAAGGAATCATTGCAGGTGATGAAGACCAAAATCAAGAAACAACTCAGCCAAGCAATCCTCAAGAGTCGACTAACAAAGTAGACAACATCACATAGTCGACTAATGAGATTAGCAACAGTCAACCAGAAGCACAGATAGAGTCGACTACTACTACAAACATAACTCGTCCAAATGAATGGAGGAGTGAACCAGAATATCCTCAAAAATTTATCATAGGAGATCCAAGTGAAGGAATAAAGACTAGAGGAGCTCACAAAAGGAAGGCAGATTTAGCATTGGTCTCTCGGATTGAACCAAAGAAGATAGAGGAGGATCTTAAAGATTCAAGCTGGGTATAGGCAATACAGGAAGAACTGGATCAATTTGATAAAAACCGAATTTGGAAACTAATACCTAAGCCTACAGACGCTATTGTAATTGGAACTAAATGAGTTTTTAGAAATAAGCTCAATGAGGATGGAAATGTCATAAGAAACAAATCCAGATTAGTAGCTCAAGGGTACTCGCAACAGGAGGGAGTCGACTATGATGAAACCTTTGCACCAGTAGCTCGATTAGAGTCAATACGAATTTTTCTTGCATACGCATCTTTCAAGAAATTCAGACTTTTCCAGATAGATGTCAAGAGTGCTTTCTTAAATGGTTTCATTGAGGAGGATATATATGTAAAACAACCTCCTGGATTTGAAGACTCAAAGTTTTATTATCATGTGTATAAGTTAACCAAGGCACTGTATGGACTTAAAAAAGCTCCACGAGCATGGTATGAAAGACAGTTCATTTCTACTTGATCATCAGTTTATAAGAGGTAAAGGAGACAGTACACTATTCATCAAAAGATCATCTGAAGGTAACCTTATCATTCAAGTTTATGTTGATGATATTATTTTTGGTAGTGCTAACCCTCTATTGTGCAAGGAATTTGCAACTTTTATGCAAAGTGAATTTGAAATCAGTATGATGGGCGAGCTCACATTTTTTCATGGACTTCAAATCCAATAATCTGAAGAAGGAACTTTTATATGCCAGACAAAATATACAAAGGAGCTAATTTAGAAGTTTGGCATGAGCAATGCTAAAGCTATTGGCACACCAATGAGCCCGTTAGCAAATCTTGATAAAGATGAAAACGGAATTCCCATTGATGAAATAAAATATCGTGGAATGATTGATTCTTTAATTTACCTAACTGCTAGTTGACCAGATATTATGTTCAGTGTTTGTAAATGTGCCAGGTCTTAGTCAGCTCCTAAGAAGTCTCATCTGACTATAGCAAAGAGAATTATTCGTTATCTCATTGGAACTATTTCTTAAGGACTATGGTATTCACGCTCTAACAATTTTAAATTAGAAGGTTTTTCAGATGCTGATCTTTTAGGTGATAAGGAAGACAGAAAAAACACCAGTGGCACATGTCAATTACTGGGAAATCCTTGATATCTTGGAATAGTAAAAAACAAGGATTTGTTGCACTATCCACTACAGAGGCTGAATACATTGCCATCAGATAATGTTGTACACAATTATTATGGATGTCTCATCAATTGGGTGATTATGAATTATCTTTTAAACCTATTCCGATATTTTTTGATAACTCAATTGCTATATGTCTTTGAAAGAACCTTGTGAATAACTCTATGGCTAAGCATATAGACATCAAGTATCATTTTATTAGAGATCATGTTCTGAAAGAAGATGTAGAATTATCTTTTGTTAGCACTACTGATTAATTAGATGATACTTTTACCAAGCCTCTACTAGAAGATAGATTTTTTCTTTTAAGAGATATACTTGGTAATATCTCTGTTAATCATAAAAATTAGGACCTATGCCCTTTTTCAAATTCTTGCATGTCTAATGTTCAAATTTTGTTTGTTTGTAATAATTTATGTACCGCCTCCATTTTCCCTCTCTTTTCACATCAATCGCAGCTTTCAATAAAGGAAAATCAATCATCATGACTCTTCACTGACACCCTTTCCTTTCTTGTACTCAACTATCAAAATTTCCCTTTTTAATCTCCGAACCCTTCTTATTTCACCCCATCGTCTCCATCATTTAGAATCCCTCTTCAGAAACCCTACTAACTTTTTCCAAATAGTTTCTCTCATGGCTAAACACTCCAAAACCTCTTCTGCCTCCACCAGAAAGAGTACTCGTTCCAGAGGAAAACCCTCTTCTCAACCCCTAAAACCCGTAGACATAGGATCTGATCACTCCAAAGGATTTGCCTCTTCACAGGCAGAACCTTCAGATCACTCTCACTTAGGAGATAAATACCTAGGTAAAAGGCCCTTGGAAGATCCTCTTGAATCCCTTACTCCTAAGAAATCCAAAATAGACCTTTCAAGCTCCCTAGAGTCATACCTCAATTCTAGGATACCCCAAACAGGGATTTCTTCATTGCCCTAAAAGACAAACCCATTGCTCATGGCAGAATTGTTGATCTTGACGTCATAGAAAACCTCAATTGTAAGGTAAAGGATCTTTTTGTCTTTCAAGGTTGGTCAAAATTTCTCTCTTTACCACCTCCTAGAGTCTTTGAAACTTTAGTAAGAATGTTTTGTGTAAATCTTCGCTCTAGTAAGCATGATAGATTAGAATCCTTAGTTCCGGGTAAACACATTGTTCTTGATTTGTCACGACCCAAACCGATGGGCCGTAACGGGAACCCGGTACCTTACTCAACGAATCCCAATGTAATGTATCTTTTCGTATCATACTATTATAGGTAAATGAGATAGAAAAGATGTCGCGAGATAACTAGAATAAAACATGAGGTAATACTCATCATAGGATGACCCAAAATGTGATACAAATTTATACATATGACATACAATATAAGACCAAAATGATCACTCGTACACTGAACATAGGCCGACAAGGCCATACAATCTTTCACGTACATGACATATGTCTACAAACCTCTAAGAGTAGATAAATACCATAAAGGTCGGGACAAGGCCCCACCATACTAACCAATTCATGTCCAAATCATACTGACCAAATCAACAACTCTGGAGCAAATGGAGCGCACCAACACCTTCTGAGCTAATAGCCTACTTAGAGGACTCTTAACATGTCTATCGGGACCTGCGGGCATGAAACGCAGCATCCCCAGGCAAAAGGAATGTCAGTAAAAATAATGTACCGAGTATGTAAGAAATGAAAATCAGTAAATAAAAGACATGAGATAAACATGGGGTAAAAGACTCAACATGTAAGTCTGAATAGCTCTGTGAATCATTTCATATTTATACTACCATTCATATGCATATAAATGTCATACCATGCATAGGTATATGTGTACATAACATCATCAAGCCTCTGAGGACATCCCATCATATCATCTCGGCCACTGTGGGCAAACCATCAATTTATACGAGCTCATCAGGTGGTGGTGCGTATATAACGTCGTAACCTTTTTTCATATCCCATATACATATAATATACGCGTATATACGCCATCTGGTCATGGGTCAATGTACATATGTTAATGCATGAAATGCATAAGAAGTACATTAATAAGATTTTTCGGAATGTCCTAAGATTAAAATGCCTTTGATTAATATCATAAAATAAACTTTATCAACTTACGTATTTTCTGAGACTCATGAACAAATTATAGAATAATAGGACACATGGGGAATCATGAACATAGACACTTCTAGTACTTCTATGAATAGAGTCATTTATGAAAATTATGCATTTGCTCGTTTATTTTTATTGTATGGATCATGCCAAAAGGAAATAAGGGATAGCCTTAACATACCTGGGCCGATTCTCTTGAAAATCCCTCTAACACATGTTAATTGCGATAAAACATGTAACAACGGATCGAAGTAGGAAAAAATCATTATGATATTCTTGAGAAAGTTTGTATCGTGCTCTATTAGAATTTCATCACACGTTGCTGTACATATGGAGTATCATGGATGTATATTTTTGCTATGTTTCTAAAGTAAGAGACTCCCTAACAATGGAAGGAAAGATTTCCACCTCCTTTCTATATCTAAATTACAAAAGAATTATAACGTGAAGGCTTAAGGCTTCCATTTCACGTGTAAGCAAAGCACACCAAGTTCTATGACTCATGTGCACATTGGTGCCACCTTTTTCCAACTCAATCCATGTGGCAGCCCCACCAAAAATCCTTATCCACTTAATCCTACTTAATACCATAATTATTTTCTCAATTTTCCACATTATTCCCACAATTAATCAATTGTTCACATAATTAATTCTAGTACAAAATTTACTTAAATATTAATATACTTCATATACCCTACTATCACGGTAATGTGGTACCTTGTATGATACTAGTTCATAAATATCGGGTACTATAGTTAAGACCGTATTTTATCCCAAATTATCAAACTTCGACGAAACTCATTTTCTTCGATTTGCTTACCCTCTCACCTTCACGAATTTACTTATCACTTGTTTGAAATAGCGTAATACTTATAATCTCAAAATAATCTCATTTCCGAGCTTACGTCGATTAACTTACGACGAAACTTTAACGTACGAAAATTCGGGATGTAACATCTCATTTCCGAGCTTTCATCAATTTACTTATGGCTTACTTTCACATACGAAAACATGGGGTGTAACATCATTCCTCCCATTGGAACATTCGTCCTCGAATTTTGATTGATGCACCTATAGCTCTTGCGAATACTTTAGTACTTTCCTTTCCATCTAGGCAACTGTTCTGTGAATAAATCTAAAGGCTAGGACATTCCTCCCTTTAGCCTCATTCTCATACCACGACTTGTGATCAGAATTCTTCCAATATCGTAACTCTTGCTAATTTCTATTATGAAGCCTGTAACATTTTCCTTGTATGTGCGCCTATGCGACTCTTCCCTCCAGCTTTTAACCTATCTCTAGGCCTCACTTTGTGAACATATGCATAACTATGCCAAGTTGTCCCTCTGGGAACCTATAGGCTTTACTACATCTAAGTAGGTCATACTATACCATAACTCTTAGTTCAATTTATTGCTACTGAGGTCTGCTACCAAACTCCAGGTTACTCTCGTTGTTTATCCTTATGTATAAATCTAATTCCTTTAACGCTTCTTCATTACTGTTCATCTTAAGACTAATGGCCTAATATCATCGCATACTTTGTAACTTTTATCCATCCATTGTTGATTCACCTCAATATTGATCTACAATCTAAAACTGATAACTTGAAACCTGTTATGCAATATATTGTCACTAGGGCTCACGTTGCATCGAGAAACATTTGAAGTGATTTTCCTGATCAACTTAAGGGCGATACTATACTTCAATAACTGTATTTCATGGCATCCTTACGTGGTTCATCTTATGGGGGTATTTTAATCTTGTACAATTCATGAAATCCCCAAATTTGTTTTCTTTAAATCATTACTCAATCGAAGCCCCAAACGTCATCCTTTATCTATCACAATTACACCCTCATTCTACTACCAGGGAAGCATCCCATCTCTTGTAAATGTTGTTAGTCTTAGACTCCTTGAGTTCATTCAGGCTATACTAAGCTTTCTATAACTTAGAGAAACCATCAAATCTTCTTGTTTTCATGGTCTTAATCCTGAGGACTTATCCATTTTCGTCACCTCCTCACTCGCCATTTCTTATCCTTACTCATGTCTTCTTAAAACCTTGTCGTTCTACCATACTTAGCTTGTGACCTACACATACTTATTTATACTACTCGCAACCTTCCTTCATTTTGCTTGCACCAAAGATTTCCTTATGTTATTCTGGAACATCAAGAGAGATATTACATCGTCCCTAAATCTTCTTTACTCTCTTAACTAGACTTCTCAGTACCTAGAAACCATAGGCTGGAAGATATGCTACTGACGACGTTGTTATCATTCCTAGATAGTGAATCCCCGCGCTTCTAGCCCTTTATCTGAAGTATAGATTATTCACAACCTTCTGCACCTGAGTATCTCGTACGTTGTTTATCCTTACCTTACTTACCTTAAAATATCGCGTGGTATCTTCTATCTCTTTCATAACCCCCTTCACATAGGTATGATTCACATCCACAACTTGAAGCTCTATTATAATACTTGCACCTCTAGTGCATACATAATCCAGTGGGAGCTTCATACTGACTTCTTATGAGGCTGGTACTCTTCTAACTGGCTCTATTGTAGAGCTGTTATAGAATATGATTGTTGTACTATCTCTCTTGTACCTCTGATATTAAGAGTGATTTTGCTATGTTCTCAATCACGATTTCTATAATTTTATGGGTCCAATAATCAGACTCTTGATTTACTTAATTGATGTAACTCTTTAGTTTCCTCTTCCCTCTGATAAACCTTTATGTAGTCTTAAGCTATCTTCTGAGCTATGGCTCATGATATTAGTTATTAAGTTATGATGAATATGAGACTTGTTAATCATGATTTAAATGAGTTTAAAGTCATGATATGACTATATATGATGTTTGGATTTGAAGTATAAAGTTTGGGAAAATCGGATTTAAGTTGCGGAAAAACCGACTAAGGATTTGCCTTGTAATGAAGCGTTTTGAGCCATAAATTTCATGTGTTATATGAGGTCTTTTTGGTACATATCATATACCAAAATTAATTTCTTGGAAACTAGTTTCCAACAATCCAAACCATTTATTCATACGATATCAGGATAGAGAAATATGGATTGTTAAAATAGAGTCGCCAAGTCACGTCGCGGCACTTCGGAGAAACTGACAGGTTTATAGGCTAGGTTGCGACGCCGTTTTCTCCCAATATATTTAGAGTTGCAGGGAGATATTTATATGTAATTAAATCTCCGTGTGTCTAGTTTCTAGTGCTGAAAATCGTTTATCAATACGATATCGAATTAGACAGAGACAAGTGTCCGAAGTTGAACTGCTCAAGCTGCCAAGAAGGCAGCTTACTCACCTGCTTGGAGAATTGAGGTAGTGGGCTTATAAGTGGTATTATCCCTTATATCTTGTATAAAATATAGAGATTACTTACACCAAAACACTCTCAAGCTCTCCAAGAACTGGTCAAAGATACCAAGAACCAAACTCAAGGGAAATCAACTCAAATCATCATCAAAGGTGTTAAAGACTACAAGAGAATACTTCTATGATGTTATGGTGTAATTCAGGGCTATTGTAAGCTAAGTTGAGATAGGGTTTCGAGTTTTAGCTTCTGTCCAAGGTATGTATAACATCTTTTTGATTGTGCCTAAGGTTAATCTTGTGTTGGTTGTGTTGTTTAAGTGAAAAAACCATAAGATAGCACTTGAAAAAATATGGGATATGGTTGTCTTTTTGGTTGGATTGTTTTGTGGCTAAATATATGGTTTGTGGTGGCTAAAAACTATAAGAAATAATTTGATAATGTTGTGGCTGCTATTATTAAGCTTTTCTAGGTGTTAATTGAAGAAGAAAAGACGGAAAACAAGTGATTGACGATAAAAATTAAGGTGCTAGACATATGTGACTGTTTTGGAATGCATTTTGTGGATGTTTTAAACTAGACATAATATGGTACATATAAGTATGATTTTATGAAGGTTGTAAACTTTTATATCCCATATTTCGTATGTAAAAGATTCGTCATAAGTTAATCGACGTAGACTCGGGGATGATATTATCTTGAGATTATACGTATTTATGCTACTTATAACAAGTGATAAGTAAGTGCCATTGAAGGATAAAGGATACGCGAATAAAAAAAATGAGTTTCGTTGAAGGTTGTCGATTTGGGATAAAATACGGTCTGAGCCATATTACCTGGTACTTATGGACTAGTGCCATACAAGGTACCCCATGTCCACGATAGTAGGGTATGTAAAGTGTATTAAAAGTGAGTAGTATTTTAAGTAATTTGAGATAATTCTTAATTATGAGGATTATTGGTTAATGGAGAAAATTAACAAGTTAATTAAAATTAGTGGGTAATTAATCAATTAACTTGGGATAAGCTTAACCCCTCCCCCACATGGCAGCACCCCCCTTTCTCAATTTATGACTATTGAAAGAAACTTAAAGGTGTCACACTTGGAAAAGTTATGTGACACCAAGCTTAATTATGTAGGGCCTACCTAAAAGTAAGATAACATTTATAATCTCTTAAGTAAGGAATTCAAGGAAAGTAACGTTCTTTCTAATAGTTTCAGCCAAGATTCCTTACATTGTAATGTTATTTCTTATCTCTTTAGAAAGAGTTTCAACAAAGATGAATTTCCAAATAGCAACGTTATTGCTAATTTCTTAAGGAAAAGCTTCAGCCAAGATTATCTTTGCATAGCAACGTTATTGCTTCGGGTATTTCATACGAATGGTTCCCTATTTCGATCTTGTTGTGACGTGTTTCGTCGCGGTTGGCGTGTGTTAGAAGGATTATCTAGAGGATCGGATCAGGTATGTTAAGGCTATTCCTTCTTTCTTTTGGCATGATCCATACGGTACAAACGAAACGAGCAAATCCACAACTTCCATAAATGACTCTACTCATAGAAATGCTAGAGATGCTTATGTTCATGATTCCCCATGTGTCCTATTATTCTATCATCTATTCACGGGTCTCAGAAAATCTGTAAGTTGATAAAATTTATTTCATGATATTAATCAGAGGCATAATGGTCTTATGATGTTCCGAGAGATTTTATTGACGTACTTCTCATGCATTGTATTCATTTATACATGTACATTGACCCATGACCATATGGAGTTATATACGCGTATATATGTATTTTACATGTATATGGGATATGGAAAAAGGTTACGGCGTTATATACGCACCACCACCTGATCAGCTAGTATATGTTAATGATTTTGCCCACAGTGACCGAGATGATATGATGGGATGCCCTCAGAGGCTTGATGCTGTTATGTACACCTATACCCATGCATGTCACGACATTTGTATGCACGTGCATGACATTATAAATGTTTCAGGATTTACAAGTCATTTAGACTTACATGCGGAATTCTTTATTCCATGTTTCGTCTATGTCTTTTGTGTACTGATTTTTTTTCCTTACATACTCAGTACATTATTCGTACTGATGCCCTATTTCCCGGGGCCTGCGTTTCATGCCCGCGGGTGCAGGTAAGCAAGTTGACGGTCCCCCTTCGTAGGATCCTTGATCAACGAGAGTTGGCGTGCTCCACTTGATCCGGAGCTTCTTTTGATTTTGGTATGATATCCTTGTATACATATATGGGTATGACGTGTCCCAGTCTCGTCCTTGTACAGTTGTATATTCTATTAGAGGTATGTCGACAATTATGTATAGTAGGATAGTATGTGGCCTTGTCAGTTTCCAGTTTTGGGTATATAGTTTTCTATAGCAGCCTTGTCGGCTCACCCCACTGTATTCTGTATGTATATGTATATATGTATTTTGGACAAGTTTCCCTCACATATGTTATTCATGTTTACATCTTAGACGCATGCTTAAGGGTGTACGACAAGTAGAATTCGGGCAACCGTCGCGGCCCATCGATTTGGGTCGTGACATATGTGGTATAAGAGTAGTTCTATCCTAGGGTTGTCTACAGACCGTGTCTAGTTGAGTCTTATTTATGGGTGTGTTGTGCACCACACTTATAGACATGAGGCTACAAGACATATAGGATGTTATCCTCTCTTCTTATCTTAGATCGTGCGATATAAGAATTCATGTTCCTAACGTTATGTTACGTTTTTAGTGATGCCTCCGAAGACTACAACCACCCAGAAGGGGAAGTCTGTGGCTGGTGAGACTACTAATCGAGCGCCACGAGTTACCAGGGCTCGGGGAGAGTCTCATAGTGAGATTCTATCTCAGACTTCATATACCCCGCCCAATCCGGATGAGCTCCGAGGGGCACCAACTCCAGCTCCATCACCCACCCCTGTACATTCAGCCCCTCAGCCAGATGCACCGGGTCAGGAGATGAGATATGCTATTCAGTTGTTAACTCGAATAGTAGTCGCACAGGCTCGGAGTCAAGAAGTAGGTATTGGTCATGCAGATAGGTCTGTCAATGCGAGGGTTTGTGATTTCATTAATTTGGACCCTCTGGTATTCACTGGGGCAGATCCAATAAGGACCCTCATGTATTTATCGATAGAATGCAGAGTACTTTGAGGGTAATGAAGGCCACTGTGACTGAGTCAGTATAGCTAGCTTACTATGGCGACTGATTCGGTTGATCTAGCTTCCTATAGACTCCAAGACGTTACAGTTAATTGGTACGAGTCTTGGGAATTGTCCAGAGGTGAGGATGCCCCTCCAGTAGTATGGGAGGAGTTCACAGAAGTTTTTCTTCGACATTATCTACCACTAGAGCTTAGACGGGGCAGAGTTGATAGGTTCTTGACTCTTCGACAGGGTAACATGAGTGTTCGGGAGTAATATTTTTAGTTTGATTCGTTGTCTAAGTATGCTCCCACTATTGTATCTAAGATGGAGGATCGGGTTCACCGGTTCGTGATGGGGTTAGAGCCTCACTTGCTTAACGATTGTATGTCGGTCTCTCTTTAGTCAGACATGGATATTTCTCATATTCAGGCATACGCTCAGGGTGTAGAGGAGCGTAAGTAGAGGCAGAGGGCTGATTGTGATCATGATAGAGCCCATAATAAGAGAGAGAGGTCTTCGGGTCCTTCTGGTGAGTTTCAAGGTGGTCAAACACAACAATACCCAAGGTATCCAGCCCAGCCATCAGCTAGCACACCCCCTCAGTTTACCGGTAAGAGATTTGATCGTTCCACATATTCAGGTCCTCGTCAGAATTCTAGGGCCTCAGGTTCTCAATATATGAGTGAGTTAAGTCAGATGAGGCCGCCCTTGCCACGATGTTCTCAGTGTGGTAAGCAACATGATGGGTTGTGGTGGGGTTGGGTGTTTTTTATACTTGTGGTTATCCGGACCACGTTATGAGGGATTGCCCGACAAGAGGTGATGCAAGCATAGCTCAGCCAGCGAGATTTGTAGCTGGTTCATCATCATCAGTATGACCCCTTGGGCAAGGTTCACAAGCACCAATAAGTCGTGGTAGAGGCAGAGGTGGAGCATCTAGCTCGAGCGGTCCTCAGAACTGCATTTATGCGTTGGCAGGACAACAGGATCAGGAGTCATCACCTGATGTTGTTACAGGTATATTATCAGTCTCCTCATATGATGTATATCCACTGATTGACCCAGGTTCCACCTTATCATATGTTACTCCGTTGGTTTCTAGTAAGTTTGGAATAAAACCTGAATTGCTTAAACCTTTTGAGGTGTCTACACTTGTTGGGGACTCAGCGATAGCTAAGCGAGTGTATAGAGGTTGTATAATAGTAGTTCATAGTCGATCTACTATAGCGGACCTAATCGAGTTAGATATGGTAGAATTTGATGTTATAATGGGTATGGATTGGTTAGCTTCTTATCATGCCAACGTTGATTGTAGATCAAAGATGGTCCGATTCCAATTTCCAGAGGAGCCTGTTTTGAAATGGAAAGGTAATACGGCATCACCGAGAGATAAATTTATATCCTATCTCAAGGCAAGGAAGATGATCAGAAAGGGATTATTTATCACTTAGTTTGGGTTCGGTATGTGAAAGTAAAGTCACCAACCATTCAGTCCATCCCTGTGGTTAATGAGTTTCCTGATGTTTTTCCCGATGAGCTTCCGGGTCTTCCGCCAGAGCGAGAAATTGAGTTTTCTATTGACCTACTACCAAATGCTCATCCAATATTTATTCCTCCCTATAAAATGGCCCCCGCAGAGCTGAAAGAGTTGAAGGAACAACAAATGACTTGCTTGATAAAGGCTTTATCAGACCTAGTACATCACTGTATGGAGCACCAGTGTTATTTGTGAGGAATAAAGATGGTTCCTTACGGATGTGTATTGATTATAGATAGTTGAATAAGGTGACGATCAAGAATAAGTACCTGCTCCCGAGGATTGATGATTTATTTGATCAGTTGGAAGGTGCCAAGTGATTTTTAAAGATAGACTTGAGGTCCGAGTACCATTAGGTAAGGGTTAAGGAGAAATATATTCCGAAGAGAGCATTCAGGAACAGATACGGGCACTTTGAGTTTCGTGTTATGTCATTCAGTTTGGCCAATGCCCCAACAATATTCATGGACTTGATGAACTGTGTGTTCAGACCCTTTTTAGATCTGTTCGTTATTGTATTTATTGATGATATATTGGTATATTCTCGTTCAGAGGGTGAGCATGCAGATCATTTGCGTACAGTGCTCAGAGTTCTACAAAAAGAGAAGTTGTATGCAAAATTCTCTAAATGTGAATTCTGGTTGAACTCTGTAGCTTTCCTTGGGCATATCCTTTCGGGTGAGGGTATCCGGGTTGATACACAAAAGATTGAAGCAATAAAGACTTGGCCTAGACCCACGACACCAACATAGGTTCGTAGATTTCTTGGTTTGGTAGGTTATTACAGGAGATTTGTAGAGGGATTTTCTTCCCTTTCAGTACCTCTGACAAAGTTGACTCAGAAAGGAGAAAAGTTTTAATGGACCGACGCTTGCGAATGGAGTTTTGAAGCATTGAAGAACATATTAACTTCAGCACCGGTTCTAACCCTATAAGGGACCGACGTTTATGTTATCTATTGTGACACTTCGGGCATTGGATTGGGTTGTATACTGATGCAACATGGTAAGGTTGTAGCTTATGCTTCTAGACAACTAAGAAAGCACGAGAAGAATTACCCGACCCACGATTTAGAGTAAGTCGCAGTGATTCATGCACTAATGATGTGGAGGCACTATTTGCATGGAATTCATGTTGATAACTATACGAATCATAAGATACTACAGTATATCTTCAAGCAAAAGGAATTGAATTTACATCAAAGGAGATGGTTGGAGCTACTTAAAGATTATAAAGTTGATATTTTATACCATCCGGAGAAGGCGAACGTGGTAGCCGACGCCCTCAGCCGTAGATCTATTGGTAGCCTGTCATATTTACAATCAGAGAAGAGGGGAATATCCCATGAGATTCATCAGTTAGCTAGTCTTGGAGTTCAGTTACTGTACTCAGGTGATATTGGAATTACTATTCAGGATACAACAACATCTTCTTTAGTAACTGAAGTGAAAGAACGTCAGTACGAGGATCATATGTTAGTTCATTATAGGGATACCACCCCTCAAAAGGAGAAGACACCATTTGAGATTACAGAAATATTGGGTCCTCAGATATCGAGGAAGATTATGTGTCCCTAATGTTGCAGGGTTGCATCGGCAGGTTTTGGGAGAAACTCATCATTGTCGTTATTCTATCCATCCAGGAGCAACAAAGATGTATCATGATATCAGGGAAGTATATTGGTGGGATGGAATGAAAAAGGATATAGAGGAGTTTGTTGCTCAGTGCCCTAACTATCAGCAGGTTAACATTGAGCATCAAAAGCCGGGTGGATTATTGCAGGCTATAGAGATTCCGACATGGAAATGGGAAGTAATTAATATGGATTTCATCGTAGGCTTACCTCTTACACAGTGTAAGTTCGATTCCATATGGGTGGTTGTTGATAGGCTTACAAAATCAGCCCATTTTTCTGCCCGCTAGGACTACATATTCCGCAGAAGATTATGCAAGCTATTAAGGAGATAGTACCAGTGTATGGTGTCATGTATCTATTATCTCGGATAGGGGAGCTCAATTTACAGCTAACTTCTGGATGTCCTTCCAAAAAGGATTGGGGACTTAGGTAAGTCTTAATACAACATTTCATCCCTAGACAGACGGACAGGCTGAGCGTACTATTCAGACACTTGAGGATATGTTACAGGCTTGTGTGATAGACTTCAAGGGTAGCTGGGATGATAATCTTCCGCTTATTGAGTTCGCATACAATAATAGTTACCATTCAAGTATTCAGATGGCTCCATACAAAGCTCTTTACGGACGAAAGTGCAGGTCGCCTATAGGGTGGTTCGATGTTAGGGAAACTACGTTAGTAGGACTGAAATTGGTACAACAGCAATCGAGAAAATTAAGCTTATACAGGAAAGGCTATTAGTAGCTCAAAGCCGTCAGAAGTCTTATGCGGATAATCGACGACGAGACTTGGAGTTTCAGGTTGACGACTGGGTATTCCTAAAGGTATCACTGATGAAAGGCGTTATAAGGTTCGGTAAGAAAGGAAAACTTATCCCTCGGTACATTGGGCCATATAGGATCATACGCAAGGTAGGTCAGGTAGCATATGGGTTAGACTTGCCTTCGGACTTAGAATCTGTACATCCAGTCTTTCATGTGTCTATGCTCCGTAAATGTATCTGAGTTCCTTCCAGAATCATGTCAGTTGACATGTTCAGGTCACAGAGCAGCTATCATATGAAGAAACTCCCATTGCTATACTAGATATACAGGTTCGGATATTGAGGACTAAAGACGTAGCTTCGGTGAAAGTACTTTGGAGAAACAACAATGTGGAAAAAATGACTTGGGAAGCCGAAGAAGACATGAAGTATAGATATCCTCACTTATTTCCTCTTCCAGAGAAGGGTCCGACTGAGACATTACAACCTTAAGGTACGTGTATGGATTCTTGTGTTAGTTATTGTCATTGGCCGTGTGAGGCCATTGTCGTTATTGATGATTGTGGTCCTATGTGGCGTTAAATTATTGAGTTTCTACAGGAAGATTTGGTAGTAATATTGTTACAAAGGCGACTCTGCCAAAGTTTATATAGATCCCGGGGAGTTAAACATTCAAGGACGAATATTTCTTACGGGGGAAGGATGTTATATCCCGCATTTCATACATAAAAGTTTCATCATAAGTTAATCAACGTAGACTCGAGGATGAGATTATACGCATTTATGATACTTATAACAAGCGATAAGTATGTGTCGTAAAGGATAAAGGGTAAACGAATGAAAGAAATTGAGTTTCGTTGAAGGTTGTCGATTTGGGATAAAATAGGGCCCGAGCCATAATACCCGGTACTTATGGACTAGTGTCATACAAGGTACCCCATGACCACGATAGTAGGGTAAGTACAGTGTATTAAAAGTGAGTAGTATTTTAAGTAATTTGAGATAATTCTTAATTATGAGGATATTGGTTAATAGGGGAAATTAACAAATTAATTAAAATTAGTGGGTAATTAATTAATTAACTTGTATAAGCTTAACCCCCTCCTCCCACGTGGCAGTACACCCATTTCTCAATTTATGACTATTGAAAGAAACTTAAAGGTGTCACACTTGGAAAAGTTATGTGACACCAAGCTTAATTACGTGGGGCTACCTAAAAGTAAGGATAACATATATAATCTCTTAAGTAAGGAATTCAAGGAAAATAACGTTCTTTCAAAGAGTTTCAGCCAAGATTCCTTACATAATAATATTATTTCGTATCTCCTTAGAAAGGGTTTCAACAAATATGAATTTCCAAATAGCAAAGTTATTGCTAAGTTCTAAAGGAAAAGCTTCATCAAAGATTATCTTTTAATAGCAACGTTATTGCTTCGGGTATTTCATACGAATTGTTCCCTATTTCGATCTTGTTGTTACGTATTTCGTCACGATTGGTGTGTGTTAGAAGGATTGTCTATAGGATCGTCTCAAAAGGCTATCCCTTCTTTCTTTTGGCATGATCCATATGGTACAAACGAAACGAGCAAATGCATAACTTCCATAAATGACTCTAATCAGAGAAATGCTAGAGATGCTTATGTTCTTGATTTCCCATGTGTCCTATTATTCTATCATCTATTCATGGGTCTGAGAAAATATGTAAGTTGATAAAGATTATTTCATGATACTAATCAGAGGCATAATGGTCTTATCATGTTCCAAGAGATTTTATTGACGTACTTCTCATGCATTGCATTCATTTATACATGTACATTGACCCATGACCAGATGGTATTATATACACATATGGGAAAAGGTTACGATGTTATATATGCAGAGCTGCTTTTGATTTTGGTGTGCTCCACTTGATCCAGAGCTGCTTTTGATTTTGGTACGATATGCTTGTATACATATATGCCTATGACGTGGCCCAGTCCTGTCCTTGTATAGTTGTATATTCTATGAGAGGTCTGTAGACAGTTATGTATAGTTGGATAGTATGTGGCCTTGTCGTCTTCCAGTTTTGGGTATATAGTTGTCTATAGCAACCTTGTTGGCTCGCCCCATTATATTCCGCATGTATATGTATATATGTCTTTTGGACAGGTTTTCCTCACATATGTTATTCATGTTTACCTTTTAGACGCATGCTTAAGGGTGTAAGCAAGGCACACCAAGTGCTATGACACATGTGCACATTGGTGTCACCTTTTGCCAACTCAATTTCATGTGGCAGCCCCACCAAAAATCCTTATCCACTTAATCCTACTTAATACCATAATCATTTTCTTATATTTCCACATTATTCTCACAATTAATGAATTGTTTACATAATTAATTCTAGTACACAATTTACTTAAATTCTAATATACTTCATATACCTTACTATCATGGTCATGTGTTACCTTGTATGGAACCAGTCCATAAATACCGGGTATTATAGTTTAGACCGTATTTTATCTCAAATTATCAAACTTTGAAGAAACTCATTCCCGAGCTTACGTCGATTAACTTACGATGAAACTTTAACATACGAAAATGCGGGATGTAACATCTCATTTCCAAGCTTTCATCAATTTACTTATGGCGTACTTTCACATATGAATACATGGGGAGTAACCTGATTGTGCTATGTTTGACTCAATTTTCTTGTGTAAGTGCTCAGTTTTCCAATGCTTTTAAAAAACACTTGGCCTGATGATTTTGAAATTTCTTTTGATAAAAAAAATGTTGTATTGCCGAGTGCCCCTATGATTTTCTCCCTAATTAGTTAGATCCCAGTGATGTTAGCTTTGAAACCCGAGTTTTAGCCCACATTGTTGCAACCACTCTTCTTCCTTGAACTTGATCATTCTCCACCTTCTCTCAAAGAGACATTTTTCTTGTTTACTGTCTTGTGACCAAAATCAAGATTAAGTTATCCTTTTAGGTCATAAATTTCATGATAGAGAGTGATGATGATCCTACCAGTCTGTCCTATGGTATGACTATCACTCACATCTTAGAAGCCCACAACATCTCCATATCAAAATACCCTTTTGTCACTGTGTCAAAATCCTATTATTCTTGGGAGTTTGCTAGTAATGGGTATGTCAAAAATGTTCAACCTGAATCCAAGATCAAAACTTCAGTCTCCCATCACAGTGTAAGTGGCCCTGATCACACCGAGAAACTAACTGCCATTGACAACAAGCTGACCAACATCCAAGATCTCCTTACTGCCACTTAATCCACTGTTGGTGACATCCACACAATTTTGAAGGAAACAAGGTCGGATGTTTCAAAGATAAAGGATTGATGGGGTCACCGTTGAATTAAATGCTAGCTTTGACCGTCGCTATCTACAATTCTCTTACTTATTTCTTGCGTCGCTAGCTGTGGAAATCTCAAACAATTTTTATATTTGTGTTTTGTTGTTTGGACTAGATAACCAGCCGTCTGGATGCTTTTTTTTTATGACACTGCATGCTGATCATGCCAACTTTAGTTATATTGCATGTTTTAGTTATATCCCCTTTTTGCTGATGTCAAAAGGAGGGAGAAAATATAAAATTTCTGTACGTACACAAAGAAGGTTACAGAAGTCGACTAAAAGAAGAAGTCTCAACTGCAGTCATTGAGGGGGAGTAAACTATAGGAAAGTTAACTAGTGTTTATATATATATATATATATATATATATATATTATTTTTTGTCATCATCAAAAGGGGGAGATTGTTAGATTATTAGTTTTAATGATGAAAAATAATGTAATTGATTTTGGTTGAGAGACTCAAGGAAATCAATCAGGATCAAAGTGCAAAAGGAAGATCATAAATTAACGAGGATAGTTCAACGCAAAAGGAATAAACTGAAGGAAGAACTACAAAAGTAGATCAACACAAAAGGAATAAGCTGAAGGAAGAAATCAATCAGAGATTGATTGAAGCCATCAAGGAGAAGGACGGGGAAGAAGCAATCCGGCAAAGATAATCAATCAAAAGCTATTACTAGAAGGTCCCATATTTAAGGGAAACATAATCACCAAGAATCAACAAATCCGGCGGATATCAAGACTTAGAGATGGAAAGTCGTCAAAGACCACACATCAAGGAAGAGTAACGAGAATTAACTTTATTCTTGGAAAGAATCAATCCTGATTCCTTTCAAGGACCAAATCTCCTGGGTTTGCAATCTCTCCAGATTCTAAGGCCTCCAAGAAAGTATATATACGATCGCTCTGGACTTGAAGATATATACTTTGATCAAACCATTTACCCTCTACTCCAAACAAGCATTGTAGTTCTGTTAGATCTGCTGTGTAACTAGTGAGAGAAGAAAGAGAGAAAATCACTGGTGCGGCATTGTATCAATAAATGACGAGAGACATAGAAACTAAGCAGTTGGTGTAAAACTGCACCATTTTCTTGTACTCAAGAAATTACGATTGCTGAAAGAGAGCACCTTTGCAACCCAAGGGGACTGGACTAGGATTCACATTGAATCCGAACCAGTATAAAAATTTTGGTGTCTTTAATTCCTGCACTTTAATTCTGTATTTATTATTATTTCGCTCTTATTTATAGTCGACTAATTGGTAAACTAGTCAACTACTAATAGCTATTCTTTAAATAAGAAATTCACCCCCCTCTTGTACTTCCACGGCGCAACAACAACTATCTACCAATGCAACAGGAAAAGAGAAGAGAGTGATCAACCGACCGCAAAGGTTTGCAAATGTAGTTGATGAGAATCTTCTTGTATATACTGTCACGACCCAAACTGAAGGCCATGACTGGCACCCGGGCCATACCTATCGAGCACCAACATACATTTTATCTAACCTTCCTTGTTATTTATAAGGGCCGAGGAGGCCAATAAATGGTATACATGAATCCTAAACAATCAACAATGACAGATAACAACATGAACACGTATAACATGGTCGACAAGGTTGTCATAAAGCTATATAAAACAAAAACCAGCCGACAAGGCTATCCAAAACTATATATGAGACGACACCTGTCTATGAACCTCTAAAGGAACATAAGTGCTGCAACATTATCGGAACAAGGCCCCGATATACCGATAATGTCTATAACAAAAGTGCATACCATGACCACAACAAGTCTGGAGAAGGGATCTCGCCAATAACCGATAAGTTGGGCTGCCTACTACGGTGGGGGAGCTGTGTCTACCTATCTATCAGGACCTTCAACATAGCATGCAACGTCCACAAATTAAAAGGGACGTTAGTACGAATAAAGTACTGAGTATGTAAGGCAGGAAAACATAAATAAGAACAGTAATGTAAACAGGTATTGAAAATATATAACCTGTAACATCTGAGTACCTCTGAGAGCTACTGACATGAAATGCATGGTAGATAAATATATATACGAATACATAAACTTTTAAAACATATGCCTTTGCGGGTATCATCATCATCATATCGTACCCGGCCATAATATGCTCGGTAAAACATACACGGCCATCATAAGGCCCGGTAGAATTGTACAATAGGTGTCGTACCCGGCTGACTGTAGCGCGGCTCGAAAGGGTAAAATAGGTATATATATATATATATATATATATATATAATGCAAGCTAGACTCATTGGAATCACATCCTGAACCTTTTGGAGTGACGTAAGGTCGGTAACCTCGGTACGCGTTATTAGGACTAACTCTTCATCAAGAATCTTATAAGAATCAGGAAATACTAACAAATTGATAACATAAGAATAAGAGAAGTAACATCAACATCAATCGTTCCATAAGAAGGGGACCATTGTAAGTACTGCTAGCTTCTAAGAGTGGAATATATTTGGTTGCTTATTCATTATATTATGTACAATCGGAGTCGTGCAAAAGAAGGAAAAGGATATCCTAACATACCTTGTATATACTTCCCAACCTCAAGCTGTGCAAAGATTATTGCTCCTTTGTCTACAGTAAGAGAAACGATAATATTGTCATCGTTTAAGCGTCGAAACTATTATATGTTGACCAAGTCCTATTTTATAATAAAAAAACGGACATCATCTCACCTATTTATATGACTTTCCACAGTTACAACAACCACCAAACAGCCCGAACAACATCAACAATAATCATATTAAGCCTCCTAAATAGATTAACAATTGTTACGAGCGGTAAGCTTGGTTACGAATAACAAACTATAGTTTAAATTCCTTTCTTCTCTGCGAATATGTATATAGCAATAACAACATTATAATTATGTTATTACACCAAGAACAACAACACAACATCTATAAACAATCACCACCCATTCAGCCTCTTCAAAAATGTAAGAGCAACTCCCACAATCTAATAAAACTATATCCAATACTAGTCTACCATTTCTAGTTACTGCTCCATATGGTTTCATGGAACTAATAATTCCAACACTTATACAATCTTACACACGTAAAGAAAGAGGGATTTCTTACCTGAGATGTACAAGAACAACTCTTATTCCCACATTAATTCAACTTGTGCTTGTCATGAACAACTCTTGCTCCTACACTCCATAAAGAACAAGATGAAACCCTATAACATGGAAAAAGAATCAAATTGGACTTAAATCCCAGTCTATTCACCATTAAATATTTGAATATGAACTAAACTTACCTCTATGCATGTCTAAAAATATTGCTTGTGCATAGGGTTTAATTGAGCAAAGTGAAGCTTCAAGTTGTTGGAAGTTTTCCTTCTTTTCCTTGCTTCAAAGGAATTCCCAAAGTGAAGAACAATTCTCAAAGTGGAGAAAAACTCTCCTCCAAGTGAAGGAACAACTTGGAAACGTTTTTCTTGCTCAAGAGAACATCCAAAATAGTGTATGAATCCTCTATGGTCAACTATGGTTACTACACACATTCATAAGAAACCTTCTAAGCTAAGTGAGGCTCTTAATGCGCTGGAATGTTTTTGTGTGAAGAGAAATCAACAAACCTAATCAAATCTCTATGTTATATAATCACTTGATATACTATGGGTCCCACATAAATAGATATGTATGTATTGTATGACTCATATACTTTCTCATCAAGGTGATAACAAGCAAGTAGCTCATCAAATGGGGTGGTGAAGCAAACATCTCATTTCCATTCCTTTATTGATAGATAATTTCTATCTATATAATATATGGTAATGTGTAGTAATATAAAATATATGTTCTTGAAATAATATTTGCACCCTACTTCTTGTACATTGTCGAAATTCATTTTCTTCCATTCGCTGAACTTTTATCCTTCCCGACACATATGTGACATTGTTCTTAACCCTTAATATTCTTAACCTCGGTCCTTCCGACGAAACACGGTTTCTTCGATTTGTTTAACTTCTAACTTCTAATACTTATTATCACTCTTATACTCTCTTGTAACACCTAAAGCCAATAGGATTAACTTCTTATCATCTCAAATATAATGTCTTCTCTGATTTACGTCGACTAACTTACAATGTGATCTAACGCACGCGAATATGGGTTGTAACATATACGGATCCTATGGGATTTGCTTTGGCAGTTGCAGAGACCGTTGATGCGTTTTAGTGTTATAGCTATCCAGAAGCTATTCCCGATACCAAACCAAATTGACGGATTAGTGCTATGACTGAAGAGATCAAGTTCTTAACAAGTTTAGGCATTATCTAGACTTGGTTGATATATGAGGCTATGGGTAGAGCTCTCGCGAGGGCTGAGGGTAAGGTAGAGAGATGTTATTCCTGTTGATGAAGAGAAGTCAAGACAAAGGGAAGATTTGTTATTTTGTGACTTAAATTGTTTCCTTGTATTTTTATGAAACTCATAATCCTTTTAGGTTTAAGAAAACTCATTGTCCTAATAGATTTGAGAAAGGAAAAGTTATTGTCCTTGTCAAATTGGGAAACATTTCTCTTATAGGTTTGCTATTTGGGATCTATATATAGGAGTTGTAGTTGAGAATTCTATAGATTGTACTGTGCTTTTCTTTTACTTTATAGTGAAAAACTCTCTATGCTTTTGCCCCGAGGATTATGATTAGTTGAACCTCATTAAATCCTTGTATTGATTTTTCTTCTCTATTTGCTTTCTGTATGATTAAGTGCTAGTTAACGCACGATCTTCTGCAACAGGATGAGAGTGAGCGTGTTTTGATCCTTCTTTTTAAAGGCAGCATCATCTTTCGCTCCATCACCTCCGACTTCTACCAATTCCCAAATATCATAGGAACGAAGCAAGGCCTTCATCTGGATACCCAATTTCCATAGTTCTCTTTTGTGAGCATAGAACTTGAAATGGAGTTCCATTACTATTTTTTATTTCTCTTCAAGTTTGGTTGTCTCTCAATTATACCGGCTCTGATACAACAATGTTAGAAAATTTGGAAGAGCAAAACAACACAAAAGAACACTCAAAACTCACAAAGAAGAAAGTGAGGAAACAATGAGTTCTATTCAACTTAACTTCCTTCGAATGACTAGAGATACATGACTATTTATTGGGAAAATCCTTCATGTATCTAGCCTAGAGTACATATAAACACGCTAATGATGTCCACACTTCACATGTTCCAAAGTATATCAATGTACTAATGCAAACAAATGGAAATAATTTTATATTGTTCACATTTCAACAATAAGTAGTTGGATTTAGTATCAAAAATTGACTTCTTCCATTTTTAATTTCTGGCTAATTTGATATTCTCTTATAGTTTTTCCTTTTCGGCGCACAAGCAAAACGGAATTTGAAAGTGCTATTTTGATTGCGTTACCCTATTAAATCGTTGTTTGGCTATTGAGAAAAAGAGGAATCGTAATTGTGATGTCTGGAGATTTTTCAGTTTGGTCGGTTCATATGAACTACTCTGTTTCGGTAAAATATTGTGGTTCTTTTGGTGATTTAAGTTGAAACTGGACAGTTGCTATGGGTGTTGATTATGGAGGTATAAAGTTGGTGGTGGTGGTGGTTTATCGGAGGGAGTTCTTTTTGGGTTGTTTAGAGAAACTGAAAATAGAAATGACAGAGTGAGGTTGAATGGAATTTATAAGAAAATGACAGATGGTAGTTGTTGGAGAAGTTGCTCCGCCGAAGTGATGGTCACTGAAATTTCAAAGATGGTGGCTGCGGCAGGTTGGCCGGTGGGGGAGTTTGGAAGAGGAAGATGAGAAAGAGGCGTAGGTTTATTGTCTGACATGTCTTCTTTTTATTGGTTTAAGTTGTTATGTCATAAGTAATTAAACACATGCACTTGAGCTTGTGTATTTCTTTGGGAAAAAATGTTTAATAGGCACATTTTACCACTGCATACATTAAGGTGATTTTTGGCACAGTATATAAGAATAATGTTGAATATGTATTAGTTATGTTTGCATTAGTTATGCTGACGTTCGTTATGCTGATATATTTTTTATCAACTATTTGGTTTGATGTTGTAGATAATAAATTGCATCGAGAAAATAAAATCAAGACCGAAAAATATCGCAACGATTGTAGTATTTTAATTTCGAATATTTGAGTGTTACAATCTCTATGAATTCTCTAATTCTTCTTTTCAACGGTAAATAAAAGAGCCTCCGAGCTTAATCTTAAATTTTATTTTATTTTAATCCAAGTGCTTGAAGCTTGATCTTGACGTACTTTTAATCCAAGGGCTTGCAGCTTGTTCTTGAATCTTCGTCTTGATCTTTTAATCCTTCGAACACTTGAATGCTTGTAGCTTTTAGAGAAATTCGCAGCGTTTGATCCACGAGCTCCCTCTTGCTTCTTGTTATAACGTCTGGTGTCTTTTCTGAGTTATGAAGACCCTATTTATAATTGTGAAAGGGAGGAATTGTGATAAGAAACCAATCAAATTAAAGAGTGACACAGCCGCATCTAATTGGCCATAACATGTCACTTGCACACGTGGCACAGTTTCATTGGCTTTCTAATGTGACTTGACATGCCTTGTCATTTTGACACGTGACATAATCCTATTGGCTCTTCCGTTTGACTTGGTGCACCACGACATTTGACACGTGGCACCAAACTGGGCCTCTAGGAGGATGATATCATGGGCCTAATGAAGTGGGTTCATCACTTTAGCCCAATGGATTAAGACTTATTTATAACCCATATATGTTGGACTTATATAATTAATTCAATTATATTAGCCCATAATATTTATTTGGACCAATAAAATCTAAATTATTTTATGAATTTAATTTTAATAAAATTCATATGCCTACAAAAGCCCCATGCTTCAACACTTGTTGAGGTATAGGCTTGTCGTAACAGAAAACGGGTCACGAAGTATTGTTAACTTGTCAAATTTGCCGAATGCCACAGTAGAATGAAGATTACTACCCATGTAATTTGTTACATATATACTCAATCAATTACCTGAACAATGTAATGACCATTAACTCCCTCTTGTGGCAACCCGTGTTAGTAGCCAAGGCAAGGTATAACATTGAAGCTGCTCTCATAAGGCCTCTCTTGTTCCTTCTATGATATTGTCTTTTTTTATTCTGTCTTTTTATGTTTTGCTGCTTAGAATTTTTTTTTTTTTTTTGCAATACTTAGTTGTGCTAGCTAGAATTACAACTTGGAAGACCAGTTAAGCACGGTTAAAATCAAATTCACCTAATTTGAATGTACTTCAACCACAAGTCATGCCGCCAGTGATTTCAAATCCACATAGCAATTTGAATTGCTTTTGGATTCTTGCGATAGCTGTCTTGACCAATACTATTATGAAGTAACAATGCAGTAGTCGAATTCTTTCCGTAGTGCAAAATACGCAATCCCACACTGGCAATTCACCTCCAAGAACTGCCTTATCTCTTTATTCTATTAGTTTTACTTTCAGCGTTTGCAAACCACTTTGAGCCTACTTTTGACGACTTGGAAGCATTGACGTGAAGGTAATTATTTTCTTGTTCTTTTCTTCCTTTGTTATTATTTTTGTTTTTTTTGTAGGCCAAACAAGAAGGATGTATTCTTGTTTAAAGAGATGATCCATGCATGAAGAAGACAATCTTAGGGTGTGAGGGGATGAGCACTCATCCCTGCCTGAATATCGGAGAGATTATTCTCATGGCCCGATTATCGGAGAGATTACTCTTAATGTGACTCGACTACCGGAGAGATTACTCTCAATATGGCATGACTACCGGAGAGATTACTCTCAATGTGGCTCGAATACCGGAGATATTACTCTCAATGTAGCCCGACTATCGGAGAGATTACTCTCAAAATGACTCGACTACCGGAGAGATTACTCTCAATGTGGCTCGACTACAGGAGAGATTACTCTTAAAATGACCCGACTATCGGAGAGATTACTCTCAATGTGGCCCGACTATCAGAGAGATTACTCTTAATGTGGCCCGACTACCGGAGAGATTACTCTCAATGTGGCCCGACTACCGGAGAGATTACTCTCAATGTCGCCCGACTACCGGAGAGATTACCCTCAAAATGACCCGACTATCGGAGAGGCCAACTTAACGTGCAAAGGGACTCATATGTCCACCTTAAGATTGGAAAATTATAAAGCTTCAACTCGAAGACGCCATCGACTTGAACACTTGGAAAATTTTAAAGATTTGGCAGACTTTGCAGACTTCAACTTGAATATTTGGAGGGCTTAAACAATTCAACTTTAAGATCGGTGAATTTGAAGACTGAAACTTGAAGACCGACAGACTTGTAGACTTCAACTTGGAGATTTGGAGGGCTTAAATATTTCAACCTTAAGGTCGGTGAATCTGAAGACTGAAACTTGAATACCGACGGACTTGAAGACTTCAACTTAGAGACTTCGAGGGCTTAAATATTTCAGCTTCTGTTTTGCTTTACATTGTCCGACTTTTATATTAGTCTCATAATTTTCAATTTTACGCGCTTGTAACAAAAGATTCATATCTTATCGTGGGAGAGTCCAAATAATGAACCGTTAGATTTCTTAAAAATCAGACTTCAATATATAAAACATATCCAATGCTTAGAATCAAACACCTTCAGAATCGACCCAGATAATATTTTGAAACCAACTTTAGATTCCACCACGTAGAAAATTTTAGATATGTACAGTCTCACCAAACAAATCATATCTTGGTGTAGAAAAGTCAAAATTATGAACCGCTTGATTTCATGGAAACTAGACTTCAAGATCGACATATCCAAAATTTGGAATCAAACACTTTGAGAATCGTCCCAGATATTATTTTGAAGCTAACTTTAAATTCCAACACGTTGATAGTTTCAGATTCGTGCAGTTTCACCAAAACAAATTATATCTTGGTGTAGAAATGTTGAAATCACAAACCGTTTGATCTATTAGTAACTTATCTTCCAAATATATAACATATCCAAAATTCAAAATTTAATGCCTTAAGGATAGTTTCAGATGATAGTTCAAAGTCGATTTCAGTTTCTGATATGCCGACAGTTCCAAATTAGCGCGACTTCACCAAAGTTTTGTATCTTGGTGTGGAAGCCTAGAGATTGTAAGACCTTTTTATTTGTCAAAAATTGAATTAAAGATCTTCATTCTCACCAAATATATTGGGTTCAAGTCTTACTTAATTTGAAATATCGTGAAGGTAGACCAAAAAAAACTTAAAGGCTTGGCAAAGGTGAAGGCATAACGGATCCCACAACATCAATGAAAATGCTTGGCAAGCCCCTTAAAAGAGATTAATCATTTCATTATAGACATCAATTTACCATAGTGGTTTTCCCCCTTAAAATCAAATGGGATCCAAAGTTTAACAAAAGAATGGTATCTGAGCTCAATTTTTAAATACTGATTGAACGAATTACATTCCATCGTACTTCATTCAGACAACGACTGGGGGATTATGTATTTTTTTTGAACTTATACTACTGAACTTAGAATGAAACTCTAAGCTACCTACGTACCTCGGTGAAGAGGATCAAGTCATACCGTAGTTCAGAACGGGTGATTTTTTTTATGTCCTAACTTTTGCCTAAGCCGCCCCTTTAGAGGTTTTCAACCTAGAGGACCTTTTTTTGTGTGTCGTACATAGTTTAGACTCATGCATGCCAGAAGTGTAGGAACATGCAGCTTAGGCTCATGCGTCAAGGAGCGTTGCAACTTCAAGGATAATACTTCTTCAAAAACTTGCCATTGATAGGGCCAATTCTCATGCCATCTGCATCAACCAGCTTGTAAGCCCCACTATTATAAGCTTCTTGCATGACATATGGCCCATCCCATTTTGAAGTGAACTTCCCTACATGTTTATGGGAAGTATTAATGGGTCTTCTTATAGCAAGGACTCGATCTCCTACTTGAAAGGATCTTGGGCACACTCTTTTATTGAAGGCGCGAGACAATCGAGCTTAATAACATTCAAGACTCTGTTGAGCTTCCAACCTCTTCTCATCAAGAGCCTCCAACTCTTCTAATCGAAGTCGAGCATTTTCTTCATCAGTGATCCCTTCTTGAATAGCCAGTCATAATGAAGGTATTTGACGCTCAAGTGGCAAGACGATTTTGACTCCATAAATGAGTGAATAAGGAGTAGCTTGTGTTGGCGTGCGGTGAGTCGTCCTATATGCCCATAAAGCTTCTTCCATACGGTCATTCCAATATCGTTTGGATTTGGAGATGAATTTCTTTAGCAAGTTGCATAGAGTTCTGTTGAACGCCTCAGCTAGACCATTGGGGCCAGTGTTGTACATCGAAGAGTTATGTTGCTTGAAGCCAAAGAGATCACAAACCGTGTTCATCAACCTATTATCTAATGGCTTTCCGTCATCCGTTATTATGTAACGAGGAATGCCAAAGTGATAGATTATAGTTACTTGGATAAAACTTGCATCATTTTCCTTCTTTACCTCCCTAAGAGCAACAATTTCAGCCTATTTTGATAAGTAGTCAGTTGCAGCTAAGATGTATAAGTGACCACCAGAGGACTTTGGCAGTGGTCCAACAACATCCAATCCCCAAGCGTCAAACGACCAGGATGCAACAGTCGGGTTCAACACTTCAGGAGGTTGATGAATAAAATTTGCATGGAATTGACAAGCCTTGCATCTTCGAGCGTAGTCCAAGCAATCTTTTACCATCATCGGCCAATAATATCCCATCCTTTTTATACGGAAGTGGATCTTTGGTCCAGACTAGTGTGACCCACATACCCTAGGATGTGCCTCTTGCAAAGCTTGGAGTGCTTCTTCTTCCCCTAATCATCTCAACAGTACTCCCTCAAACGTCTTTATGTATAGAGTATCTTTGTAGTAAAGGAAGCGAGGTGCACGATGATGGATTTCATTCCTTCTCCTCGGATTTTCTGGAAGTATCCCATAACATAAGTAGTCGATAATGGGCTATCGCTATTCTTCTTTCTCAACTTCAGAAATAGTGACAAGATGCTTGAGTTCATTTTTTTCACATTCAGCCTCATTTAGCAGCGATACTACCCATTTTTGGCAGACAATAACTTGCGCTTGATCAGGCAGGGTTAATGATGAAGCTAGGGCAGCTAAAACATCAGCCTTCTTATTTTCTTTCCTTGGAACATGCTGAATAGTCACATCACCGAGCAACCCCATTAAATTTCTAGCGTAATCATGATATGGGCGTAGTTCAGGCTTCTTGAGCTCGTAACTACCTAGAAGTTGATTGACCACTAACTGAGAGTCACCAAAAACTTGCAATTGTAACCGCTTCATTTCGACAACCATTTCAAGTCCAAGTATTAGTGCTTGATACTCAGCAACGTTGTTAGAGCAAAGTTGCGTCAATCTAAAAGAGTAGGGCAGAACTTCACCTTGAGAAGTGACAAATACTACACCAGCACCAGCTCCTCTTCACCTTGAACTTCAATGACTATTGCGTCCTCATCAGGTAGTTCGTCAGTTAGCTCCCAATCATCAGGTATAGGGTGGTCTGCCAAAAAGTCTACCAATGCTTTTCCTTTTACATCCTTTTGAGGGATGTACAAAATCTTGAATTGTTGAAATTAGAGGTACCATCTCTCTAGTCGATCATTAAGAATAGGTTTTGACATCACGAACTTGATAGGATTTGCTTTAGAAACAAGACGTACAACATAAGCTTGAAAGTAGTGCTTTAAATTTTGAATTGAGAAGACTAGCACTAAACACAACTTTTCAATTGGCGAATAATTCAGCTCGTTTGGTGTCATCATCCTGCTCAAGTAGTAAAGAGAGTTTTCTTTCCCCTCACTATTTTCATGGGCCAATAGTGCTCCAACAGACCTTTCTTGTGCCGCAATGTATAGTATCAATGGCTTTCGAGGTATAGAAGCTGCTAAACCTGGAGGCTTCATTAAGTAAGTTTCGATACTTTCAAAGGCATTGTTACAAGCTTGGTCCTACTTTAAAGAAACGCCTTTCTTCACGAGGTGACTAAATGGTAGGCACCTTCCAGCTAGGTTCGAGATGAATCTTCAAGGCATGCTAGCTTTCCTTGTAGACTTTTCAATTGAATATACTGAGGCTCAGGCATTTTCAAAATGGCATCTACTTTGGCTTGATCAATTTTGATTCCTCGACGTCGGACAATGAAACCAAGGAACTTTCTAGAAGTAACTCCAAAGGAACATTTCAATGGATTCATCCTAAGTTGGTACCTCCGGAGCAACTCAAATACCATTCTCAAGTCTTTCAAGTGGTCTCCCTTATCTCTTGATTTTACCACCAAGTCGTCAACATAACATTCAGCATTCTTGTGGAGAAGATCGTCGAAAATATTCTGCATAGCTCTTTGGTAAGTAGCACCAGCGTTCTTCAAGCCAAAAGGCATTACCTTGTAGCAATAAATACCCTTAGGGTACGGAATGCAGTAAGCTCTTCATATTTTAGTGCCATGCGAATTTAGTTATAGCCTGACGAACTGTCCATGAAAGACATTGCCTCGTAACCAGTAGTAGCATCAACCATCAGCTCCAGAATAGGAAGCGGGAATTCATCTTTGGACACAAATTGTTGAGATCCCTGAAGTCAACACATACTCGAATCTGGCCATTCTTCTTCCTTACAGGGACAATACTTGAAACCCATGTTGGGTATTTAATTTCCCGAATAAATCCAGCTTCAATGAGTTTGTTAACTTCGATTTCAATCAGGGGAACCAAGTCCGGCCTAAAGCGCCTTTGGGCTTGTTTAACAGGGCGAGTACCATTCTTGACGGCAAGGTGATAAACTGCTACTTTCGGATCCAAGCCAGGAATCTCTTTGTAGCTCCAAGAAAAGACATCCCTGAACTCCTTGAGTAACTCAGTATAAGTGCTTTCTTCATCAACTTCTAATAAAGCACTTAGGCAGGTGGGTCTTTGTTCTTCATTGGTGCCAACATTAACTTCTTTTAAGGCATCAACTGTAGTCTTCACTCCTTCTTCAAATTCAGGTGGAGCATATTCCGCATCTTCGTCTTCTTGAGAGCCCCCATCATTGAAGGATATGTGATAACATCGTTCAATTTCTCATCATCCTCCATTAGGGATAAAATACCATGCTCGCCTTGTGCAGTAACATGATACGAAGAACCCACACTTTCTTCGTCTTCATCACATTTTTTAGTGTAGACCACAGTGTATGGATTCACCTTCAGTACTTCATCACACGAAACCATGACTTTGTTTGTCGCTTCATTCTAGAAGGAACCAAACTTTGGAAATTTTTAGAGATCTTCTGAATTTTGGGCGAAGCGGGTGTTCTTGTATTTCAATAATTTATTTGGAACTCCCCTTGTTTAACGGACCCAATCTCTCAAATATGGAGGTTCTCATAGTTGATTTTCCAAGACGGTCAAAGATGGAAGCTCTGTTAGAAGCGGCAGATTCTTCTTCTATAGTGATATAATTTCTACTCTCCCTTCTTATTGAGATGTGCACTGGTGACGGTTGCCTGTATCCCAAACCTTCACGTGGTTGACTCGTTGCAGCTTCTGATGGGAGTTTTCCTAACTTTGACAGATCATTGGGATTGTATCCAGCCTTTGCAAATAGCTTGTAAGCGTTAGGATCAAAACCTTCATCTGTCCGCTTTGTAAGGAGTGCCACTTTCTGCAGACGATTTTGGGTTACAAACCCTGCAAGCAGCTTCGAGGACAACTGCCTTAATTTGTTTTACCGGACGAGTTAACTCCTTTAGCATGTTAGTTTTGAGATTGGATGATTCGCCATCGCCTTTCTTCCTTTTAGGGACATATTGGAGCGCGAGACTTACTTTCTTTGCATAATATGCAATATCCCCTCTATGAGATTTATTCGCATTGGGCTATACCTCCTAAGTAACAGCTTTGGCTTTACTAATAGTCACCTCAGCTCTTTTAGTTGTGGGCTCGTCATTCTTGCTTTTCATGCCATCATCAAATTTTAGCTCATTCACAATGTGGCTCTTCAAGTAGAACTTTGCATCGTCGAAGTGTGACTCTGCCTCGGTGAATGGCGTATCATCGGCAACTATCTTCTTCTCGACTTCGCCCTCGTAGTATTTCAAACATTGATGGTAGGTAGATGGAACCACTTTATTCTCATGTATCCAAGGCCTTCCAATAAGGACGTTGTATGAAGTCTTTGTATCGATCACATGCAGCCATGCACTTGATTGCATATCTTCAATGGTGATTCCCAACCTGATCGCACCTATGGATCTTTGTCCCCCTTGGTTGAATCCTTGGATTATCACACGACTTTATGAGAGTTCGTTCATGGGAATACCAAGTTCTTTCACAGTGTGAATTGGCAAAATGTTCACTGAGGATCCTCTATCAATGAAATTTTGATTTACCCTTTCATCACGCATATAGCCAACCAGGTACAATGGGCGGTTATGAGGAGTGTCACCTAGCAGAAAATCGTCATTTGTGAACGTGACTTTTTCCTCACAAGCATTAACTTCTTGAGGAGTGGACTTGATAAGATTTTCCGAAGATGGTGCCAACGGTAGGTCATCACTCCTTTATTTCCCTTCGTCAGTATGGCAACAAGACGCATCAATACCCCCATGGGAAATCCTCGTGCGGAACCAACTTGGTAAAAACTCCTCCAAGGTCACTGGATGTCGTGGCTTTTGAGGGTAGTACACCTCCACTCTCGCTTTCTTTACATGCTTAACTGGGTTCCATCTCCTAGGTCTTTTCACCATTATTTTCCTGGTTGGTTGTTCCATTGATCCTTTTCGTGGGCTCCTTTTGTGGCGCCTACGACGAGTCACAAACGTTCAACCTTCATCATCTTCAGGTTGACCGTCTTCAACTTTGTAGTTCTCCAGTAATTCTTCATCTTGTTTTTCTTTAGAACTACATAATTCATCTGGAGTGAATGAGCCAAATATGATAGAGACTTGGTTTGCGCTTGCTTTCTCATCTTCAAGCACGATCTTCTTTTCACGAGCCAAGTTCATAACTTTGTCCTTGAAGACAAAGCACTTCTGCAGAGAGTGGCTCACAAGTCGATGATATTTTCAGTAATTTGGTTCATTAATCTTCCCAGCTTAATTTGGTCGCTTCATCTCCGGAAGCTCGATGAGATTTAACTCGAGAAGTTCTTCCAAAATAGCTGGCACATCAGAATCCAGAAATGGGTACTCTTTCTCTTGCATTTCTTTTAGAGTTAACTTTCCACTTAGCTTATCTTGAAACGAAGTGGATTTCGTACTCTACTTTTTGCTCACCTTCATCGTGAACTTCATAGGTGATGTGTTGACATTCATAGCTTCTTTGTTTTCAGATCTTGGTACAAACTTGCTCCATTTTCTGACTTCTTGCTTGTCGTTCACTTTGCGAGTTTCATAGATGGGCAACATTTCATTTCCAGCAGAGGCCATGCTCAATTCCATGTCATGGGCACGAGTTGCAAGTTCTTCAAATGTGCTAGGCTTGATACCTTGCAAGATGTATCACACTACCCAATGCATACCTTGGATGCACATCTCTATTCCAAAAGCTTCACTAAGCTTGTCTTTACAGTTGAGGCTTGCATTCCCCCAACGATTGATAAAGTCGATAACTGGTTCACTCTTTCGTTGACGAGTACTCGTGAGTTCTATCATACTCACAGTACGTCTTGCACTATAAAAGAGATTGAGGAATTCTTGCTCTAGTTGATGGCATCTATCACAGATCCAGCCTCGAGGTCATTGTACCAATCAAAAGCATTTCCTTTTAATGAGCGGACAAATTGTTTGACGAGGTAATCTCCATAAGTCCCAACATTGTTGCATATCTCAACGAAGTTCACCACATGTTGCTTTAGATTGCCTTAGCCATCAAACTGTTGAAATTTTGGAGGTTGATAGCCAGCAGGAATCTTCAACATATCGATCCTTGAAGTGTACGGATTTGCTTAGGTAAATGAGGACTTGGAAGCGACTTCATATTTTTTTTTTATAGTCCCTTCACTAAACTCCTTTAGTTGATTGATTGGAATCATCCCTTCCGAAGAGACTGGAATTTCCTTAGTGGATACAACTTGTCATGGGGGAGGATCAACCTCTTGAACTTCTAGGAGTTTGCCAGGTGCATGGGTGGATTCTTCTTCCATCAAGATTCCCACCCTATCTATTAGTTTGTCTATTCTAGCATCTTGATTTTGCATGCACTTGGTCAAGCCAGCGATTGCTTCTATCAAGTTTGCCAACTGCTCCTCCACAGATGAAGTGTTTGTCACCATGGATTTCATGATTGTCATGGACGATGGATAGTAGTATGGATTTTCACACAGATTGATCATTTATTGGCTCACGCTATGTGGTGTAAGTGGGGAGGATCCATCACTTGAAGCGTCATCATCTTCCTTCACAGCAGAGTGCTTGGATCCGGAGAGGTCAAGAAGAGCAAGAATTTTCTTGATCTTTTCAGTAACATCGCTTCCTCCTTCGGGTGCATTTGTGGAAGATCTTGATCCTTTTGAGGATGAAGATCTGAAAACAGGGGTAGATGCGGACGACACTTGGGGTTCTTATTGTCCTAACAAGCTTGCTTTGCTCCTCGTAACTGGTCCAAAGCTTCCAAAGGTAACATCGAGGATGCTTTCCACATCACCATGGAACCTGAAATTAGCAGCCTCGACAGAAGTTGAACTGAAGTTGATTTTCTTGGAAGCCATTTCGTTGTTCTTGAACTTTGGTGATTGAAAAGTTGAGATGAGAGGTAGAGATTGTCCCACTAGGCGTGCCAGAATTTGTAGACAATAAATTGCGTTGAGAAAATAAAATCAAGACCGAAAAATATTGCAACAATCATAGTATTCTAGTGTCTTTTTTTGAGTTATGAAGAACCTATTTATAGTTGTGAAAGGGAGGAGTTGTGATAAGAACAAACTCTTTCCGACCAATCAAATTGAAGTGTGACACGGCCACATCTGATGGCCATAACATGTCACTTGCACACGTGGCACAGTTTCATTGGCTTTCTAATGTGACTTGACATGCCTTGTCTTTTTGACACGTGGCATAATCCTATTGGCGTTTCCGTTTGACTTGGCGCACAACGTCATTTGACACGTGACACCAAACTAGGCTTCTAGGAGGATGATATCTTGGGCCTAATGAAGTGGGTTCATCACTTTAGCCCAATTAAATGGGTTAGCCCAGTGGATTAAACTTATTTATTAACCCATATGCGTAGGACTTATATAATTAATTCAATTATATTATCCCATAATATTTATTTGGACCAATAAAATTCAAATTATTTTATAAATTTAATTTTAATAAAATTCATATGCCTACAGATGTATTGAAGCATTGCACAATTTTCTAAAAAAATTATTTGTTTGCAAAAATACCCTCATAACTATTCCAACACTCTATCTTTTTAAAAGAAATATATATTGAGGAACGTTTTTATATGAAAAAGGTTTTTAAAAAAATTATTTGATTTGTATACCGATATTGTAGTATAGAACTGAATATTTATTTATCAAAAATATGCTAAATAATTATTTATTTACTAGGGATATAACTTTATTTCACACTTTCTTAGATTATTTTAAATTTGTATTAATATAATAGTATATTCTAATCAAGCATAAATTTTGAAGAATAATTTTTTCTAAAACTCATTGCATTGTTAATGTAAGGGGAGGAACCACGTAAGGTCAAGATGGTTCAAATGAATGCGTTTCATTAAAATCTTTTGTTATTCTTTGAACTGTCTTGATACAAGCAGATCTTGTGAAAAGGTGGTTGAGCGGGTTCAAAATCAAACAAAGAGTTGGAAAAACCTGACAACAAGTTTTTGCATAGTTTTGTTCTGAGTCACACTTTGCATCACATGTGTACGTGGGCCTAATAAATAGGGGAGCTAGCATATTTGGTTAATTATTATTTTTTTAAATGAAGAGCTAGCTAGTTTACTCCAAGCGTGTTCTATTTTTTTTTCCATATCTATCTTCTAATTTATTTCTATTTTTATTTCCTAGTCAATCTAATAAAAATTAATCTACAGTTTATGTAACTTCATAATGTCATGACCCGAAATTCTCACCGTAGAAATTGTGATGACGCTTAATATTTCACTTGCTAAGCAAGTATTATTAAACTAATTCTAATACAATTCAGTAATTAACAGCAAATAGGCTATAAAGAGTACGTAATATTATAACAACTTAATGATTTATCACCAGGGATGGCAATGGAGTAGGACGGGGCAGGGCGAGGCGGGACCGGGCGGGTTTGAATGTTAGTGGGGTGGTGCGAGTTTGAAAGTTTGTGATTGAGGGGCGGGGCGGGTTCAATTTTTAAATTAAAAAAATAACACGGGGCGAGGCGGGGCGCAGGTGGGGATTTAATTTGAAAATATTTTCATTGTATACAGTTTAAATCTTGGTTTTATCGGCTCAACATGAATTGAGTTGTTGTTGCTTGCTGAAGCATTATGAATATGGACTGTGGTGATCTTGTTTTTAGCTGGGAAAAGAGAGAATATTAATTTTTATTTATCCAACATGACCGTAGAGAAATCTCTTTATTCTTATACATAGTTGAGAGATTTATTTTAATCGTATCTATTAATTATTAAAACTCCTTCTGTAATGCAAATTGTTCTATAGGAAAAACCACTGGATTTAGAGGCAAAAGATGGGACTTTAAGAACAATTTGGATAAAATTAAATATTTTGTTAAAAAAAAATTAAATTTAAGTCTAGCTTTCTAAAATAGAAAGAATTGTTATAACAAAAATTTGCGGGGACGGGGCAGGGGCGGGGCGGGTGAACGCGGGGCGGTGAATGGGGGTTTAAATCCTATGCGGGGCGGGGCGGGTTTAAATTACGCAGATTCAGACAGAACCCGCTCCGTACCGCACCGCACCACCTACCGTTCCTACTTATCAATACTCGGATCTAGTGTCACAATTCTCGAGTATTCTAGAACTATAACAACTACAAGTTTGAAAGAAGTACAACTGTTTGGATGAAAGAAACAGTAAAACAGAAAAGATAGACGGAGACTTCAAGGTCTATGAACGCCGACAGATCTACCTTGAGTCTCCGAATAGCGGGTCCAACAGCTAAACTCTCGATCAACCAGAGCCGATACCAAAATCTGCACAGAAAGTGCAGAGTGCAGTATTAGAACAACCGACCCCATGTACTGGTAAGTGTCGAGCCTAACCTCGACGAAGTAGTGACGAGGCTAAGACAAGATACCTACAATCAAACCTATAAAGAACTAAACAGGTAATACTGGGAGGGGAAAACATGTTGTGGGGAAATACGAGATAAAGAACTATAACATAAAGATAACTTGAACAGTAAATACACTATGAATTAACAAGAACCAATGAACACAACAAAGGAAAAGTGCACGGCATCACCCTTTGTGCTTTTACTCTCATCCTCACCATGCAATTAATAGAAACATCACGACATCACCCTTCGTGCGTTAACTCTCATAAGATGCCACGACATCACCCTTCGTGCATTATACTCACAATATGGCACGACATCACCCTTAATGCATTAACACTCTCAACCTCATAAAAAGTCAATAGAATCGGCACGGCATCACCCTTCGTGCATTAATACTCTCCCTCACCAAAACAATGAACAATGACAATCGAGGAGATAGATACAACAAGAAACAAGTCTTACTTCAGCATTTGGTTCCACAATACCAACCTCAACTTGAATCAATACTCAATCAACATCAAAATCCATAAACATGATAAGAATGATCAACATCACGATTAACTAGTCTAAGCATGAATAATGTGATCAAGGGAAGCAATAATTACAAGAACAAGACCCACCCACATGCTATAACCCGACAACAACGCATAAGTACTCGTCACTTCACATATACGTTGTACCCAACACTAGACATGTATAAAATAGACAAACAAGTCTTAATCTCTCAAGTCAAGGTTAACTACGACACTTACCTCGCTCCGATGGCCAAACTCAAACAAGCCTCCGAACCAATAGAATCTAGAAAATTACCAACCAAACAATTCAAATAAAGCCTTAGGAACTACCCATGATTGTAAAGAATTCAATTTAGGCCCTTTTTTGAAAAAGTCAACAAAAGTAGACACCCGGGCCAGCTTGGTCCAAATTCGAAATTCGGACCAAAACCCGATTACCCATTCACCCCCGAGCCCGGTTACATAATTGATTTTGGAATCCGACCTCAATTTGGGTTCTAAATCCCCAATTTATCATCCCTAGTTTCTACCCAAAAACCCCCAATTTCACCATGAAAACTTTAGATTATAGGTTGAATTTTAGGAAAAAATAGTGGGAGATTGAAAAAAACTAGTTTAGAATCATTTACCAATGATTTGGGGAAGAAGAAGTGTTGGAAAAATTGCCTCAAAGGTTTTAGGTTTTAAAAATTTGAGAAATGAACCAAAAATTCCGTCTAAGTCCTATTTCATCAGCTGCAGAGGTTCGCAAATGCGACACAATCATCGCAAATGCGAAGACTACCTTCCCCAGACCAACTTCGCAAATGTGCAGGGTCTTTCGCAATTGCGAAACCTACGTGGTGTTGGTCGAAATCCCAATGCACACGCAAGTGTACGTGGTCGACAAGTAATATAGGATTT